>JABTXL010003627.1:959993-1014170 GCA_025134845.1 Neodon shergylaensis
AGAGAGAGAGAGAGAGAGAGAGAGAGAGAGAGAGAGGAGAGAGAGAGAGAAAGAGAGAGAGAGAGAATAAGCTATTTTTATGTCCTATTCAGACATCTGAGATAAGTCATGGGCGGGGTGCACTGCTCCTATAGGCTTCAAAGGACAACCCCTCCTGGTCCCTGCAGCTCCTGGTGGCTCTGAGGGTCCCCCGGGCTTTGCTTCTGTCCTTACAGCACTTCTCTTTGCTTCTCTTCCTCTCCATTCCCATTTCTGAGAAGGACATTTGGAGCATGAAATATAGCTCAGTGGTAGAAGCTTGCCTAGCCTGTCCAAAGCCCTGCATTCAATCTGCCAGTACTGCAGAAAGCGGACTTAGGGTACACCACACTTGAGGGTGAACTGTTTCCAGTGTCCTTATCATCTACTAAGACCCCATGTTTAAATGATTTCATATTCACAGGTTCCATGGAGACTTGTCTTTTTGGAATCAGGACTCAATCACAGCAGAAGTTTAAGTGGCTGTCTTTTAAAGGGATTGTTTAAATTACAAATGGGAAAATCTAGTTTCATTATGCTGATTCTGTTTGATCCTTGTTGATTTTAAGTTCAAACCAAAGATCTGACATGAAACTGTGAAAGTGTTTGACATGAAGAATCAAACAGCTGATGTTTCCACAGTGGTGAGAAGGCTTGGATTCCCATGGCTCAGAAGCCATTGCATTTTGCAGTGCAGTCAGATACACCATCACAGGTGGGCAGGTGTCCCTTGCCTTCACTAGGGAAGTGCCTTTGAGGCCAGACGATGGTTCACAGTGCTTCTAATGGCTAGTCCATATTTTGTGTGTGACTAGAAGAGAGGAGCTCAAAGCACCAAGCATACGATAGTGCAAAGCTGGGACTTGGCCCTGCATTGCTCTCACGTGTACATAGTGTCCATGTGTGGGAAACCTCAACTCTACTCATTATGGCAGTTGGTACACATTGCCCATAACTTCAAAGTAAAATGTTTGAAGGTGAAAAAAATCTTAGCTGCTTGGATCTTATCCATATGCACTGTATAAAACTACAAATTTTCACAATTAAAGTAATAATTAATAAACAATCAAAATGAATGATTGTTGCTCAGAACCTTTCTTTGTATGGCTGTAATGAGTGACAGAGCATCCTTCCTTTTGGAATGGATGAAGGTCGGCATCCAATTCCTGACCTCTGGTTTTATTTTCTAACTGTGTGCAGAATATGAACCATGTGCCCTATTCAAGAGCACTGTACACATGACGCCTAAATGCATCTTCCCTGCTGTTTCTTCTTCTGGGGACCCCCGAACCCCCTCACCCTCTGCAAGGCCTTCTCCTGCATTACTCCCTCTCTCCAACCCCCAGCCTCCCTATATGATCCTAGAAACCCACTCCATACTGGGTTCCCTCCATCCCAACACTTAGCAACACACATGGCTCTTTGTCACCCACTGAAGGAGAGCATCACCCGAGACAGGACTCATGACTGGCAAATGCAACGACATGAAGTGAGGCTCCCTCCAAAAACACTTGGGGCAAGTGAGGGATGGAGGGAGAGAGCAGGGAGGGACACGATGGAGGGAAGGCAGCTAAATGCAAGGGTGACGCTCTGTTCTATGGAGATGGTCTTCTTGTGTTAAGAAAGAACTTTTACAAGTGTACCTGCCCAGAAGAGGGATGTGCTCTTTATGTCTGGAGGTCATGGACATGGGCTGTAAGGCTAACAGAGTTCTGTCTTCAGTGCCAGGGTGGCTGGCAAGAGTTCTGTCTCCCTTTTAGCTGTGCACAATTTTGTGCTGTTTGTTTTCAGGATGAGCTAAGTCTGAAGTGAATGACGTCAGTGAGGAAGCACGAAGGGAAACTTTCGCTTAGCTATGAAACACCTACTCATGCTGAGGCTGTCTCCAGGAAGCAGTCAATAGTCTCATTCATACTCAGCACAGACTTCTCTACACTTTCCTTTTAAAAACAGAAATTGCAGAGATTTTTTTTTGGTCTGGAAATTCTGAATTTGTTATTTTAATGACCCAAAACAGCATGTGTTTATCAACTTCTTACTGTGCTGTGTTCTTCTGGCTTCATTCTCTGACTTAAATTCGAAATAAACAAGGAATGTGCAATTATTCTAGGTCAGACTTGCAAGGGAAGCGCACATGTGTGGTTCCCACTGTTCTTATGGAAGCACCAACCCTTCCTGGCTGCACAGTTGCCTTGCTGTTTTGCACATGAATATATCACGAAGCATAAGCACACTGGGTCATTTATGAAATCACAGACAGGAATCTCAGGCTACTACTTGTTTTGCTGTTAGCTTCTATTTTGAGGTATATCCATGGCAGTACTTTAGGTTCTAATGTTTTCATTATTGCTATGAGAATATTATGTTGTGGGAAAATATCTCATCATGGATATCCAGTCTTTTGCCAGGGAATGCTGTGAGGCTTCTGTTTTCTCACTATCTCAGATGGCACTGCTAAGAATCTTCTAAACATGACACTGTGTGTTTTGTGATGTCATTTCTCCATATATATGTTATGCTATTTTAAGTATTTAATACAGTGTAGTGTAAGCAGAGACTATTCGTTCATTTCCTAGTCACCCAGACCCGAAATAATTACACAGAAACCATATTAATTATTGGCCAATAGCTTAGTCTTCTTATTTACTAACTCTTACATCTTAAATTAACCCACAATTCTTGTCTTGATAGCCACGTGGTTTGGTAACTTTTATTAGTGAAGCATTCTCATCTTGCTTTCTCTGTATCTGGGTGATGACTCCAGAATGAACCTTTCTTCTTCCCAGAATTCTCCTGTTCTGGTCACCCTCTCTATACTTCCTGCCTGGCTACTGGCCAATCAGCATTTTATTAAGCCAAAACAAGTGACAAATCTTTCAGGGTACAAGACATTGTCCCACGGTAGTGTAGCAGCCTTCATGCTTAGTTACTGACTGTGGTCAGCCCTGGTGGTGTGCCTTTAAAGATCCATTCCTTCAATTTGCTCCTGTAGAAGCATGTAAGGTCTTCACTCCTCGCTGAAGGCCTGGCATTTAGTGTCATTTCCCTCAGCTCTTCTTTAGCTAAGCATTTTAGTGTCTTTTGCAGATCTGCTGGTGATAATTCTCTGTGCTTTGTTTGAGAATGTCTTAACTTTCTCTTTCTTGTGAATGATGTTTGACTGAGGACAGTGCCGATTGACTTTTATTTCCTTTCTTTCAGTGTGCTAGAACTTGGCTCTACCATTCTCTGGGTTTCATTGTACTTAGTAAGAAGTCAGCTGTCACTCATACCAGGAGTAACTTGCATTCTGTCTCTGTTGTGTGTGTGTGTGTGTGAGCGCGCATGCGTATGTATGTATGTGCGCTAAACACACATATAAAAACACATACAAATAATGCAAATTCTTTTGTCTTTGAAAGCTCATTTGTTTTAATTCGGCACATGGGGGTATGTTTCAGTATTATGCTTAAGTAGTTCTTACTTCTGTCTAAAACAAACCAATTATTCTCAAACACAGGCAAATCTGCAAGTCTACTCTTAAACCTGCCCAAAGAGTTCTCATTTCCAATATTGTAGCCTGTAGATGGAAGCTTTTCTCCATCTCACCCAGTCCCACTGTACTGATTTCTCTCCATCCCCCATGTACCACTTGCTAGTTCCCACAGCTGCTTATGAAATAACCACTCTGAGGCTTATTATCAGTTACGATTGTTTGACCAATATCTTAGACTTCTTACTGGCTACCTCTAACTATAAATGAACCATTTCTAGAGTTTATATTTTACCATGAGGCTCGTGGTAAATTATACCATGAGGTACTGGCAAATTTTGTCAGTTGCTTTCTTTTGTATTCTGTCTGGCAATTTCTTCTGTGAAACAGAAACCCTGAAGGATCATTCCATCTTATCTTGGCAAGTTTAACACTCATTCTCCTGTGGGTCCTATCTGTCCAGTTTATCACCGAGTAGTCCAGGAAAGATCAGTTTCTCGCCCAAATGGCTAGCCTTGTCACATTAAAGGCAAACTCCATAACAAGTTTCTTTGATGCCCATCATCATCTCTGAAGTAATTTTGTCATGTTGTGTGTATGTATGTATCTCTCTATCTCTGCTTAAGATATTTTGTATATTGATGCAATTTTAGAATATTTTTATTATTTTGCACTATACATTTTTACCTCTGCTCAAGATACATACATGTGTGTGTGTGTGTGTGTGTGTGTATAGTTGACATTTCAAGGTCATTGTTCTCATTGTTGTACAACTGTTTAAAGATTATTTTTATAATATGAAGCCTTGGTCCTTAAGAAATATTGGTATTAAGAATTATAGGTCAGTATTCACCCATGTTTGTCATAATTAGGCCAGTCAGGTTTTCTAGATGTACAGATGTGCATTCCACATATATATGTAATCTTCAAACCTTCAAAGAACTGTAGAATACGGCATATAAATAACTCAGGATTCTGTTGTTGTGAGACATGATTGCTCCTGACAGCACCTGAGAGAATGTTGGACACCAAAGACACTCCATTTAGAGCTTTTTTTTTTCTTGGCAAAATTGGCCTTTGGGCAAAAAACTGCCCTTGCTTTGACTGCTGACAGTTTACACTGGACAAGCAGGACACAAGCAAAAACAACTGCTGGACCTTGCCAAGACAGGGTAGAACAGTCTTTCAAATTTTCCTGCTTCTGAAAATGGTCTGTCAGATACTGTAGGCCTTATCCCAAGTTGGTTGTCCCAATGTTGCAAATGAGACTTTGGGTGATTGTCCAGGTAGCCAGCTGTCTCTGTCATTTCTTGCACCTTTTGGAAGCCACTTGCTAGCACTTCCTGATTACTTTGGTAATATCGTTTTCTTTCTCAGGTCTCTGATGGGGTTGAATACTAGATAGCTATAGCTACTTTTCTCTCATAACTTAGCTAAGCCATTTTAGGTACAAGACTTAGATTCCTCAGGATAGAGCAGCTATTGATATAATTTCTGTTGTTTGATGATTACTTTAGACCGGACATTTGAAATGTGTTTCCTGCTTGATGTTGGTTGTAGTTCTATTTTGTGCATTTTTTTGTCTTATTCTCCTGAACAATACTATATATGTGCTCTTATTATATATAGTTTGCATTAGTTTAGAATCCTCTTAATTATACAAAAGGGGGAGTATTGTTGGAATTTATTCAGCCAATAGCCTTTTGAGGGTACTGGACTTAGGGGCATGGTCGTCTGTCTGCAGATGTGATTGCTTTTAAGAGAAAGGAGGGGGCTATCACGTTCTTGTCTGTTTTCAGAGTTCTGTTCACAGCTCCCAGCATCCACAGAACAGAGGATCATGGCAGCTCTCAACCTTTATTGTGAGTTTTCCCCAAATAAATATTTGTTTTCTTTTATTCTGGGCTCTCATGGACATTCTTAATTAAGCCTACAGTAGCACACAAACTCCATGCATCATGGTCCTGTTTCACATGCATGTTGCAATTCTCCATCTTACACATTTTAACTTGTTCATAGTAGGGCACGGTTCTCACAATTACATTTAATTGTCTCTCTGAAATATGACTTCTAGTAATGTCTGTGTGCACCGTGACACTCTCTTCGGTAACAGATATTCTCTAATTCCATTGTATGGAAATTTTGTGTGACTAAATAGTAGATACAAAGTAATATTTGAGTCCTGAAAGAGCTTGTTCCCTTCTGTGTTGGCTCATTGGAGTCAGGAGACTGAACTAATCTGGCTTCTTCCTGGATTGGGTCTTAGCCTCACTGCAGATTTATTATTATTTTTATTTAAAATTATAGTTTGGTGAAAACACCAAGGCTGTTCTCTCCAGAAGAAAATCAGTAGATAAGTAGTATCTACCGACTTCCAGTTAAAGATCAGATTGTCTGAAGGGCCCCTTTCCTCCAGAGTAAGAGACCAGAGCTGTGCCTTTTGGAATGGAAACACCTGAGCTCCAATTGTAGGCTAAAACATTAGGGGAATGAAAAAAAAAAAAAAACAAAAACAAAAACAAAAAAAAATCTTTTAAAACCATGTAATAATTGCACACCTTAAATGGATTGTGATGTTGAGTGTTACCAACTTGTCAGAATCTGGAGTTGCCCAGGAGATGGGCCTCTGAACAGGCCTGTGGGTGTCTTGATTGCATTAACTGAAGTGTGTGTGTTAAGGGGAGCTGCTCACTTTGGGTGGCACAACTCCCCCGCTGGGACCCGAACTGTGTGGATGGAGAAAAGAGTGCTGAGCAGTAACAGCATCCACCCCTCTCTGTTTCCAGATTGTGGGTGCCAGTGTGAGCAGCTGCTTCAAGCTCTTGCTGTCTCGACATCATCATCATGATGAGCTGTACCCTTGATAGGTGGAAGAATACACCCTTCCTCCCTCAGGCTGTTTTGTCAGAGCGTTCTCAGGAAGTGAAGATGGGGCTTGCTGCAGTCACAGTACACGCCCTTTTCCTTGTGATTGCCTTGGTTGGCATCCTGGCACTCCTCTCTATGGAGTTTCATGAAGGACTTGACAGATCATTGTGAATTCCAATCGCTCCACTCTGTAAAGCCTTTACCTGGCCAGGCCAGTCCTGACTGAGACTCTGAATGTGGGGTCAGACGCCTTCCCCTTGAGTGTGGAAATGGCATGCTGTTGGTTATGGAAGTTCTGCTAGGTGTCTGAGTTGCTAAGTTGCTGGGTCATGGGAGCCCTCTCTCTCTTTGCTTTTAGCCTGGTTACTTGCTATCTTGATTAATGGAGAGAGTGTTCTCCAGCTTGGGTCTTTCATGCTGGGAACATCTCCCCACCCCACCCAAATCTCACACAACTTCATGTAGTTCTCTTGCCTTAGCCCTAGTTCACAGCAAGTAAACTCCAAAAAAGCTTGGGCTCTGTCTCTGTCTCTCTGTCTCTGTCTCTCTCTGTCTCTGTTTCTCTGTCTCTCTGTCTCTGTCTCTCTCTGTCTCTGTCTCTGTCTCTCTGTCTCTGTCTCTGTCTGTCTGTCTGTCTGTCTGTCTGTCTCTGTCTTTCTGTCTGTCTGTCTGTCTCTGTCTCTCTCTGTCTTTCTGTCTCTCTCTCTGTCTCTGTCTCTCCCTCTCCTCCCCTGACATGCTTTCTGTGAGCATAGTGATGTTGGGAGGATCCTGGGCCTGCTGCAGGAATACCTCCCACCTGACCTCTGAGCATTTGACACCCTGACCCACTGGGAAGGAACTGGCAGGTGCTGCCCTGCTGTCGGGCTGATGATGGCCTTAAACTTCTTGTTCACTTTCACCAGCTACTGCTTTAAGTTTGTGTGCCTGTGCTAGTTTTTCTCTGCTGCATCCACAGAGGATCTTCCTCCTCCTGGAGTCCTAGCTCTCCTTTGCTTGTCTTTCATAGGGATGCTTGTCACTTCTGGAGTTTAGCTCACATATCTTGGCACTTTGGCTCTTCCTGGTAGGTTTAGAAATACTATGATATTAAGATTTTTCTGGATTGGTAGCATTCCTCTGTTCATTTTTATCTCTTACCTGGATGAGAAGGGTGTGCTGTGACATTGAATTTTGCCTTTTTTGTACCTTGGGCAGTTTGTACTTTAATTTTATCTTATTTAATTTTATATTATGTGCATTGGTGTTTTGTTCACATTCATGGCTGTGTGAGGGTGTCAGAGCCCCTGGAACTATAGTTACAGACAGTTGTGAGCTGCCATGTGGGTGCTAAAATTGAACCCAGGTCCTCTATAAGAACATTCAGCTCTCTTAACTGCTGAGCTATTTCTCCAGCCCTATACTTTAAATTTATTATTGAGCAGTGCTTTTAAAAAATTAATACATGCAATTCTTTTACAAAATATTTATTTTATTTTCTTGTGTGTGTGTGTGCACATGTGTGCATGAACATTCACATGTGCCTCTCTGTATGTGTTTACATGTAGTTATGTGTATATGAGTGCAGGTACCTTCAGAGACCAGAATAGAATGTCACATCCCCTTGTTACTGTTGCTGTAACTCTAGTAACTAGAGTTACAGCAACAGTAACTAGAGTTACAGTTGTGAGCCAGTCATCATAGGTACTGGGCTCTGAAATCTGGCCTTTGCAAGAGCATTACTCCGTACTGAGCTAAGACTCCTGTCCCGCCCAGAGAGTTCTTTATGCAACACTGATATCAACCTTGTGTCAATTCCTCATGTTGCAAATATGCTTTTCAAATCTGCAGCTTCTGTTTTTACTCTTTCTATTTTGTCTTTTGACAGGGATGTTTTATTTTTGACAAAACCTCTTTCATTCACCTTCCCTTTGAATACTATGCTGTATGTTTTTCATCCCATGCTTGACAGACCCCGCCTCTGCCACCAGCCGTATTGCCCTGGGCCTGTCTGAGCTCTCTGTGCTCCCTCCGATCTACTGCCCTCCCATTGCACTCCTCTAAGAAGTTCTGGGTCCTAGTGAGCTAGTCTCAGCTCATTTTTCAAAAGTTCTCTTGGGTGTCTTCGCTCTTTGTTCTTCCAGATAGACTTTTGGATCCATTTGTCAAGTTCTATTAAAACTTTCATCTTTTGACAAGAAAACCATTGGATTTATAGATTAATTTTAGAGGAGCTGACATTTTTATTATTAGATCTATGACATGGCCTTTCTCTCCATGTGTTTAGCTTTTATAAGCTTTTCACTTTAGTATTATAATACTATCCACATGCAGCCGCACATTAATTGTGGGATTTAATCTTAGGTGCTTCGTATTACTTATAGTTTGGGTCCTAAGTGTTCCCCAAAGGCATAGGGATTAAAGTCTTTGTCACTCTTGGGTGTAGTTGGGTTTTTCTTCAGGCTGCCAGATCACAAATAATGACACAGAGATTTATTAATTATAAAAGCTCAGCCTTAGCTTAGGCTTGTCCCATTAGCACTTACAACTTAAATTAACACATTTATTTTTATCTACATTCTGTCTCATGGTTCCTTACCTCATCTCTCCATACTGCCCATGCTGCTTCCTCCACATCTGGCTGGCAACTCTGCCTTTTTCTTCCCAGAGTTCTCTCTGCCCAGAAGTCCCACCCATACCTCCTGCCTAGCTATTGGTTCTTCCACTTTTTATTACAGCAACCACAGCAATACATTTTTATACAGTGTACAAATATCCCACAACAGTTGGGAGATAGTAGAACCCTGAGGGGTGAGACACAGAGGAAGTAATTTAGGTTATTAGTGGCATGCCAACAAAGAGGGTTTTTTAAAAAGCTCTTTCTCTCTCCTTCTTTCTCTTCCTCCTATGCCCCATCTCTCTCTCTCTCTCTCTCTCTCTCTCTCTCTCTCTCTCTCTCTCTGTGTGTGTGTGTATGTGTGTGTATGTGTTATCACAAAACATGCATGCCATGGAATGTGCATGGAGGTCTGAGGACAAGCTTAGATGTTGGCTCTTATCCACCTTGAGACAAGGTCTCTTGTTGGTTGCTTTGTTTGTTTTGTTTGCCAAGTCATTAT
The DNA here is from genome assembly GCA_025134845.1 of Neodon shergylaensis. Taxonomy (NCBI): domain Eukaryota; kingdom Metazoa; phylum Chordata; class Mammalia; order Rodentia; family Cricetidae; genus Neodon; species Neodon shergylaensis. The sequence goes on from JABTXL010003627.1 coordinate 969,450, forward strand.
TTGTCTTTTGTGACTGGTTTGCTTCACCGAGCATGGTGCCCTTGGGGGTCATCCATATTGTAGCATGTGACAGGATTCTCTCTTTTTATGAGTGAATGATCTTCCACTGCATGGATGTCTTGTTTCTCTGGCACCCCCTATTGGCTACTATGAGAATTGCTGCTATGACTGTGATACATACATCCCACTTCTCAACCCTGATTTCAATTTGTCCTACTCAGAAGTAGGACTGCTGAGTGGTATGGTAAGTCTGCTGTTAGTTTGTGAGGAGTTTCCACACTGTTTCCCATAGTGGCAGCGCCATTTCACACTCAGACTCGTAGTTCCCAAATCTTCTGGTTTCTTTATATCCTTGCCCACACTTGTGCATGTGTGTGTATGTGTGTGTGTGTGCTTGCACACATTAGCCACTTGATGGATATAAGGCATTGTCCATTGTGGTTTTTATTTACACCTTGTATACAGCATTTTAATACACTTTATCTTTATACCCTGCAGCAATTCTTTATATTAGGTGTCACACATATTAGTTTGATGGAATAGGAAAGAGTAAAAATTGAAGCAAACATGACTTTTAAATGGGAGAACCAACTTCGAGGCCAGGACTACCGCACTCTGAACCCTTACCTATTAAACCATTCCAATATTATCTGTTCGTACTCCTTCAGAGATCACCCCTTCTGGGTTGATTCATGCAGTTGCTGTTTTCTTTCTCTCTAAAGGCTTCTCAGGGTGCACATGCAGCTGTCCTGGTGGACATGCTGCCATCTTATGTCCGTGTAAGGGGAGTGGACTCAGCAGGCATGGTTTCTGTGGCTCTGTGTATTGAGTATCTGGTGGTTATCCTGTTCTGTTGATCCTGATGGAGACAGACACAGGTGAATGGGCTTGGAGGGTCATTAGGATTTCTTTGATTCTTAGAGAAACACAGAGTCTTGTCAAATGACTCATGGACCAGAAGCAAGCAACACTTGGCAGGAAAACTACATTGCGTTCTTGAACCCTTGGACAAAAAGCCTTCAATTGGGACACCTATCAGAGCTAGAGACGAGTGGACTTCTCAGTGTCATCATTGGGGAAAACGAATAGCCAGCAGGGAAATGGGTGTCTCACTAATCAGCATGAAATCTCCCTCCTTCTGTTCAGACAACTGTGCTGCCTTTCCAAACACTGTGAGGAAACCCCCTTTTAAAAGTGCGAGTAAATCTAGAATGTCAAATGGCAGGGGAGGATGCTGCAGCACTGAGACAGCTGAGAGTCACATGACTAACCACATGTCTGGTGGAAAATCTGTGCTGCCAAACAGACTCCTCCAGAGTGCAAGGCTTCAAGCAGCTACTGTGTGTTTGGCTCATGCATCAGAGTGCCAGACTGTGGGTCTAGGCGGGTTGTTTCACCCTTGCTTTTAACTGACAGTCGTACACAGCTCAGCTACTGCCTCTCTCCCAGCCTGTGCTGCAGTCGCTGCAGAGGGAATACTCACATGGTGGAGAAGGGCAAAGTGGAGGTCACTGCTTTAGTCAGGCCACCACAGAGCTCAAAGTTACACTGAATCTTGCCTGGGCCCCGGCTCTGCTGATCACTCAGCAGGTAGCTTTCTGTCCTAAGCTCTCTAAGCATCCCCTTTCTCTGAGAACAAGTGATGCCTGTAGTGGTGGGAGTGGCAGGCTGCGGCCCGGTTCCCAGCTAGCTTTACCCGAAATGACTACACAGAAACTGTATTCTTTTAAACACTGGCCCATTAGTTTCAGCCTCTTATTGGCTAACTCTCACATCTTGATTAACCCATTTCTATTTATGAGTGTAGCACTGTGAGGTGGTGGCTTACCAGGAAGGATCTTAACCTGCGTCCATCTTGGAGAGGAGAGCTATAGCGTCTGCCTCATTTCTCTTCTTCCCAGCATTCTGTTCTGTCTACTCCACCCACCTAAGGGCTGGCCTATCAAAGGCCAGGGCAGTTTCTTTATTAACCAATGAAAGTAACACATAGATAAATGACCCTCCTCCATCAGATGCCAGTGTGGCACAGACGTGAACTGTGCCAGCCATGCTGTGGCCATGCCCAGCTTCTGTGTCTTCCTTCCCTCTCCTCTGCCCACCTCGCCTTCGGGTCTCAGCCCTCCCTCATTCTCTTCAACTCATGTGCTCCTGCAGCTCCTTTCCCCATGTTGCCTTGGACCCACGAACCCTTTAGGAAAGTTCTGAAGACCTTGGGGTGCCACTATCTTTTTCTCTCGATTTGTGGTCACATCCACCATGGGACCATCGAAGTTCTGGATTGGTAGAACAATGTCTGTAATGCCCTCAGAGTCTTCAGAGTAACCCATCTCACCACAGCTTTGGCCTTGTTATTCATTCCTAGCCACCTAGCTCTGAGTGTATGTGGGACACAGAATAATTTCTGAGACAGGCATCCAGGGTCTCACAGATTTTCCACTGCCTGCTTTGATGCAGACTTTCAGACTGAATCCCACAGCACAGAGATGCAGAGATGTGTGACTCTTCCTTTCCCTCCTCCTCTTCTTCCTCCTCATGTTCTCATCTTCAGGAACTATCTTACACACACACCCTCACCTTTGAGACTGGCTCTTGCCTCAAGCCACCATGTCCCCCGAACTCATAATATCACAGGATGTCATGTCACTTGTCACTTGGCTTAAAATGACTATGTCTCTTCTGTGACATTTCTGTCAGCTTCTGAGTTTCTTGGGGGCAGAAGACATCAATGTTATGACAGAATAAGTTTTCCAAATCATAATTCAGCCCCCAGCCTCCCAGCCCATGGGTCTCTGGTGGATGACAGTTAAAATGACGTGGGCATAAAGGGTGTGATATATTTCATAAACAGACAGAAGAAAGCACTGGTTTTCATTTGTATAAAGTGTCTGCATATTAGAGCTAATTGAGAGATTTATTATCATAATTGTTACTGTCACAGAAGGTTTTCCAGCTTTAGTACCAGTTTTCAAGGGATACAGCTTGAACTAATACCATATTTCTCTACATTGTTTAAAATAATGTTCCATGCAGCAATATTTTGCCCGCTGGGATGGCCTGCATGGATTCCTCTAACCTAAGCTGATGGAAGCCAACACTTTGTCTTCTTGGCTCAGATGAGACACTGAAACCTTCCATGCTCACACGTGGGGCACTTCCTCAGCACACTGAAGACACCACAGACAGCGCTACAAGCCAAGGCTTCTACTACAGAAACTGCTATGGTGCTTCTAGCACCATACAGGGGAGAATTCCTGTGTCTGTTGCCATGACGATAATGTGTCTGTGGGCCGAGGACACCAAGTTTACAGTTGGATTGTTACCTTCTAAGTCCTCTCAAGTCACTACCCCCAAGAGGTTCAGAGTCAGCGAGGAGGTTTAGAGAGGCAGAAGGTCTTGCTCAGGGACTTTAGAGAGAAAGGATTGATTTGTCCCACAGATCCAGGTTACAGTCCATCATGGCAGGGAACCCCAGCTACGGGGACTTGAGTGAACTGGTCCCCTCACAGCCATAGTCAAGAACAGAAAACAATGAGTTAGTGTCTAATGTTAGTGCTCCGCTTGCCAGCTTTATTTATACAGTCTAGGCTATTCAGCCTAGAGAATTGCTTCACCTATAGTTAAGGTGATCTTCCAATATCTATTAACACAATCAAGACAATCTCTTAAAGATGTTCTAAGAGGTTAATCTCAATCTAAACAATTGCTTACAGTTACCTCCCAGAGCCATGTGCTGCCGGCACCATGGACATAGAGTTACTCTGGTTCTCTGTCACTCTGGACTGGGGGACGGAGTCTGTAAGACATGGGCTCTGGATGTAATTTTAGTCTCATGGCTTCCTGTCTGTGATGGAGTTGCAGACACAAAGCTGAAGGAGAAGATGTGACCTTCCCAGGACCTACGCTGTGCTCCGTGGCTTCTGAGAGCCATTTAGAATTGGCAAATGCTTCATCTCACACCTTTGAAGCGGGTGCTGCTTCTCTTAGTTAATATAAACATAATTGACAGAAAATTCTGTCATAAAATATGGAGAGAGACTTCAAATTTAGGCTCCGAGGACTGGTGATCAGTTGAAGGGAGGCCATGGAACCAGAAAGAGTCTGAGACATGAAAGAGGGGACTCCAAAGAGGAGCCTTCAAACTGTTCACTGCCCTGCTCTGCCAGGCTCACCCCCACCATGTCAGCTATACTCTTCGGGCTGATGCTTTTCAGCACCATATTATAAACACACAGTCAAGCAGAGTTTAGTGGCCCTATCCATTTGTCTGTCTGCCGTCTGTCTTCCCACTCCCTCACCACCTCTATAACTTAGGGACTTAGATATCCGGTCCACAGGATACCACCTTCTGTGGGTGAATGACACTCAGGGCAGGATTTGGCTCTGCCATTTCCTCTGGACTGTGGGAGTAGCACGGAGCAGGCACCCTGTGAATGAGTGACGGGTGTATGTCTTAGTGTGGTTTCCTCTAGCTGTGATAAAATACTCTGACAAAATCAGCTTAGGAGCTGATAGCCTCTCACAGCCCATCACAGTGGGGAAGTCACGATGAAAATAGCTGGTAGCAGTTAGTCACGTCACGTCTCCAGTAGAAGCAGAGAGCAATAAATTAGTCTATGCGTTCTCCCACATTCAGACTCTCCTTCCTAAGGAATGGAGCTGCCTGAACTTGGTGGGGTCTTCCCATCTCAATAAGTGTCATCAAAATCATCTCCTATTTACATGCCCACAGGCCAACCTGATCTAAGCACCTAGCTATTTGGTACCAGACTTTGCACAGAGGACCTAGGATGAGAGCTCAAAAACTAATCACTGCCTACACTCTTACTTATTGCTGTTTGGATGGGGTGGGAGCCCCTGAAGGACTGAGAGTGGATGGGTGGTGTGCTGTGATCAAATGGCTCTCCCTGCTGTGCTGAGAAGGGTCTGCTGTGAGCTACCTGGGGTACAGCCCTAGCTTTATCAGATACTAGTTATGCAAATGCAGGCTGATGTGATGTGATTAGCCTGGGTCTGTTTTCTCAGTCTATAAGGGTGATGTTTACTATAAGTAGCTCATGTCTACTGAGAGAGAGGAGGGGGAAAGAGAGAGAACAATGGGATGAATGCATTTTTATGGCTTGATCAGAGCTGCATACATGCATTTCTTGGTACACATTCCTGGGTGTGTTCATGTACATGAGCCTCTAGGCCTGTTGAGGTTAAGGAGTCCCATTTGAGGCTTCCATGCCTTAGCTCACCATGTGAATAGCTAGCAGCTCTCCACCTACCTCACTCCACTAGCCTCTTAGATTCCGTGCTCAATAGGGTAACTCCATTTTGCTCTACAGGGGTACACACATAGGCAATTCTGATCTCCCATCTCTTTTGCAGCTCACACCTATCCATAAGGAGTCTTGAAGACCCCCGGAACCCAGCCTTCTCACTTCCCAGTTCCAGCCTGGCCTCAGTTGTCACCATCGCTCTCCTAACAAGTGTAGTAGGCATTTGCCTAATTGTCTTCCTCTTGCTCAACCCCAGTCTTTCACTTCCAGTTAGGATTTAGGGATCTTATGAAGACAGTGAAGTATTCTCATCCCTCTCTCAAACTTCTCTAAGTTGTCCCATCTAAGTCAGTTTCCTGCAGTTGTCCACCACACCCCCACCATGATTTTGCTTTTGTTCTTTCCAGACCCATTTCTACTCCATCCCTTCCTGGCTTACCACACCTGTTCCCCAGCACCAGCAGACACTCATCTGCCCTAGGACCATGGGGCTTAGTATGCCTACCAGTCCTCAGTGACACGTCTCAGAAAACACCATGGTTTGTAACATGATGGCTCCCAAGCATAAAGCTTGGAATATCAGATATGCTCCTGTATACTGAATAAGGTGGGGTGGAGTGGGGCACGATGGTGGCACCCAGAGGAAATCTGAGCATGCAAACCAGGAGGAACGGCAGTTACCAACTCTCCAATCTACTTCCTATCACATTCATCCTCCATTGTACTCCACATGCAATCACAGGCTGTACTCTTCTTGCACATAACTTTTCCCCAGCATCCATGGGGACTGTACACGTTATCTCCAGGGGATGCTGTTAGAAGTTTCTGGTTCTTGGAAATAGAGCCTGATGAAAGGCTTCCAGATCACTGGGGGTAAAGGGTGTTAGTCATCTGACCCTTTTGGTAGTTTTCTCTAGAAAGGCTTGTAAAAAAAAATGGCACTACCCACTCAGCTCTCTCTGCATCTGTTAAGGTACCACTTTTAACTCCTACTTCTAGCACTCCTAGAACATGCCAGAAACCCAGCCAAAGGGCTGCCAAACAAGGACTCTGAATATACAAATGGCAAACTCAGTGGACCACCTGTGCATCATAAATAGTGGAGTCAGACATTTCATTCTAGTAATGAACTTCCCCGCACACACACATACACACACAAGCTCATGTGCACATACACAACCCTGAAGAGGGAGTTGTTTACACTAAGACTCACAGCTTCTTGGACTGTTCATTGCATCTGGAGAGGCGACAGGAAGCTTCCAAATGCCTTTGAGTTTTTCCAACAATGAAAATCCATACCACACTTACCAAATGTCTGCCAGGCTCATGGAACTGGCTATGATGAGATTTTTTTTACCATTAAACAGACTCATTCTAAGCTCCCAGCAGGCACCAGGCCCTGGCTGGGTATCACAATGATCGAGATGTGTCCTACAGGAGCATGGAGTTAGTATAAGGAGCAGACGACTGGACAGATGGCAACAGAGTGAGATTAGCACTAACAGACTCAAAGGTCCCAGAGGACCCAGCTCAAGACTCTTCCAGGGGATCAGGGGTTTCTCTAATCTGCTCTTGATTGTGGGAGCTGAGACTTTTGGGGCTGCTGAGTTCTAGAAGGAAGGGTAAAGAAGTCTATGCTCAGGAAGAAAGCCCTAGCACATGTTAAAAGCTTAGACACACATGTGAGAAAGGGGTCTTGGTTAAAAGAAAGTTTCCAAGAAGCAGTGAAAATTACCAAGAAGGTCTTCTTGTGAGGGGACGCTGTGGTGGTTTGAAAGAAAATGGCTCCCAAAGGGAGTGGCACTATTAGGAGGTGTGGCTTTGTTGGTGTTGGTGTGGCTTTGTTAGAGGAAGTATGTCCCTGTGGAGGTGGGCTTTGAGGTCTAATCTATGCTCAAGTCACACCCAGTGTCTCAGACTACTTCCTGTTGCCTGTGAGTCAAGATGTAGGAACTCTCAGTTCCTTCTCAAGTAACACATCTGCCTGCATGTTGCCTTGCTTCCTGCCATGACAATAATGGACTAAACCTCTGACCTTTAGCTGAGCCACCACAAAGAAATGTTTTCCTTTATAAGAATCATGGTGTTTCTTCACAGCAGTAGAAACCCCAACTAAGACAGATATAACCAGAGACTGCTTGTTCATTTCCCAAATTTGGGTCCAAGGGTTTGTTGCTTTGGAAATGAGGTTCTGCTTTTGTTTCCACAGAAGATGAGAACCTGTGGATTCCTTCCAGTCTAGTGTGGTTTGATGAAACAAGACCCCCCCAAAGGTCTCCATGAACTCTAAAAATACTTCACCCAACAAACAGCAGGAAGCAGTTTGGAGAAAACAACACCCAAATTTCCAAAATGACTGTTTATAAATGTTTATTTTCATTTAAAGAAGGATATGATACAGAGATGAATACTTTGCATTGGTATGGACTTTGATCTGTTGATACAAATTTAAGGTCAATTTGCTACACTGTGTATATGTATTTCTGCTCTTGTTTAAGGTATTGTGTTTGTGCAGCTCACACAGCCTCATGGTGATGCACAGATTAATAGAAATGGGTTAATTTAAGATGTAAGAGTTAGTAAGAAGAATCCTGAGCTAAGAGGCCTAAGAGTGTTGTAATTAATAAAGTTTCTGTGTGATTATTTGGGTCTGGGTGGCCAGGGAATGAACGAGCAGTCTCCATTTACAAACAGATGCTTAATTGGAGAACACCAAAGGTATCAGTATGCATGAACAGAACATGAAGGAGGGGGGAAGAGCTGAGTGGAGCCAGGGAAGCTCTATGCCTTATGGTGCTATCATGGTAAGGCTAGAGAATTCTCCAGAGTCCAGGCAAGGGGCTGAGCTTTGCTGTGCCCATGTTGACAAGTCAGGCTTGCCCAATGCCTCTGTTATTAGCACAGGCCATTCTAAAAATGTTGGTGGTGAGGACATCTGCCCTCAGTGCTTTCAACACTAGGAATAAGCCATTCTTTCCTCCCCCAACAGCCTGCCCCCTGCTTGCAAGACTTTGCATGCCCAATTCTGAGGCTTGGAAATGGCCCTGCAGGCTATGGCAAGCTATGCAAGGCCCGTGAGTGTTCAACAGACATGCACCCTGATGGGAGGGAGGCTGGGAGAGTCAGGTTCTTAAGGGAAGAAGGAAGCAATGAGGCAGGGTGGGAGGCTGATTGTAGCACCAAGTCAGTGAGCATAGGGGACAGGCATAAGAAAGAATTAACAGTCTCTGGTGTCTAATCCTTGCCTTGTGTCAAGCCCTTCAACCATTGAGGCTTTTAGTTCTATACAATGGCTCCACAGTGTGTGATATTGAGGACCAGAGAGGCTTAGTAACATTCCTGAAACTTTAGCATCTCATAGATGCTAATGACACAAATGAGGAATAAAGGGGAGGTTGGAGCTGGTATTTCTGAATCAGCACCCAGGACAGCTCCCAGAACCAAGGCCCTAGTAGGCCCAGCACCTCTAGCCTCAGTAGGAAAGGGAGCCCCAGGAAGACACCTGCATTTCCTCAGCCAAAGCAACACAGGGAACGGCTGACAACTTATGATGAACTTGACAGCATTAACAGCAGAAATATTCAAATGCAATTAAAACTTGCAAATATAATAATCAAATGTAAATGAGCGACAGCCAACAATTCCTGTCGCACGGACAATTAACACATATGGTAATTTCACAGGAGGCCTAGCTCGCTCCACTTCATTGCCCCTGACAAATTGCTGATTCCCACCCCCGCCCTCCCCTTTTTGCTGCTGATAATTTCCTGTCAGTGTTCTCCACTCATTCTGTGGGACTTTCTTACAGCCAGGATGTGTTCAGTCACATTTCAGAGCAGCCCCAGGCTGTATAGCCTGCCAGACCAGTGGGGACGGACCAAGATCACAGTGTTACCTTCTCTCTTGCTGAAAAGGGCCTTGCTCACAATCCATGTGGACTGATATTGTGGAGAGATCACAGGAGATATTTCCACAGGTCATTCTGTGTGCGCATGAATGTGTGCATGTTTGTTAGTTCATGTGTGTATGAGGATATTGTCTTAGTTGAAGTTTCCATTACTGTGAAGAGACACCATGACCACAGCAATTCTTATAAAGGAAAAGTATTTAATTGGGATGGTTTGCATTTTCAGAAGTTTAGCCCATTATCATCATTTTACATATGTTCTGGTGATGGTATGACGTGGTGACATACAGGCAGGAATGGTGCTCGAGATGGGGCTGAGAGTCCTTACATATTTACCCACAGGCAACAGGAAATGGTTTGAACTAGGCATAGCTTAAGTGTAGGAGGCCTCAAAGTCTGCCCCCATGGTGAACCTTTCCTTCAACAAGGCCACACTTACTTCAACAAGACCACACATCCTAATAGTACCACTTCCTATGAATTTATAGGGGCCAATTACATTCAAATTTCCACAGATGTCAACCTTAGGTGTCATTCTTTCAGGAGCAATGTTTCTGGAGACAGTCTCTCTGTAACCTGGAGCTCACTAATTGCTGGCCAGCAAGCCCCAGGTATCCATATGTCACCATTTCCCTACAGTGCTACCACACTTGGCATTTTTACATATGTTCTGGGGTTTGAACTTGGGTCCTCATGCTTGTACAGTGAACCCTTTAGTGATTGAACTGCCTCTCCAGCCCTGGACCATCTTCCTCTAGGATACACAGAAGGCAGGAAGTCACCGTGTGCCAGGCCTTAGGCAAATAGGATTGTGGTCTTATCTGATGAGTTGAAGCAGTAAAAATGCTTCAGACAGCAATAACAGAGTCTCCAGAGACAAACGGAGAAAGAAAGAAGCCTCGGCTAAGAATTGGTTCTGCAGAAGAACAGACAGGAAACTGAGGAATTGAGAATTACATTAAACAGACCCCAGTCTCGGGGTGAGCCCAGAGATGAACACTAATGACAGGGGATGGATTCTGCAAATACAAGGGTAGTAAAGAGAATTCACCCGATACAACCAGAGGGGAGATGAGCAGAAACACAAAAACACTTGTGTGCTGAACTATTGGGGGTGGATCCTAAAGGATGTGGTTACTTTCCCCAAAATTTAAAGGGCACCTCCTAAATATGCAGCTACAGGAGCTCAGAAAATCCTACTTGGGATTACCCCTATGACTTCCATTCCACCCCATGTCTCTATCAGAAACTTGAAAAATAAAGATGAAGGAAAAACTGTCTTGAAATCAGGCAGAAAAGACACACTCTCTATTATGGGTATTTGTTACTTTTCTTGTAGCTATGCCAAAATGCCTGGCAAAGCAAATTAAAGGTTTATCTTGATTCATGGTTTGAAGGTGACAGTCCGTCATGGAGGAGAGATGGCATCACAGTGGCAGGAGCGTGAAGCAGCTGGTCCCATCACACCTGCAGTCTGAGAGCAGAAAGAGATGCACGCTCCTGCTCAGCTTTCGTTTTGTTATTCAGCCTTGGGTTCCAGTCGTGGGGTGCTGCCTCCCAGATTCAGTGTGGGTTTTACCTCCTCAGTTAACCTAGTCTAGAACTGTCTCCTAGGTGATTTTAGAATCTGCTGTGTTGACAATATTAACCGTCACCATAGGGATGCCAGTTAGAATGTTGGGAGATTTCCCACCCAAAAGCAAGGGGATAGAATGAGGAAGCAACGTCTCATTTGGAAATGCTGAAGAGAACCGTTATCTAAGAGGTCAGTCGGGTGACACTGTCCTTTAGGAACGAAGGGGAGATGAAGACACTGCTGTAGGGAAGCAAGAGTTTGTTATAATAGCCTTCCTTAGAGCTGAAAAGAGAAAGGGTTTAGATGGAGGCACATACAACAGGTTATCCCTTCTCCCAGAGTCTCGCAAATCATATCTGGTGTTGGAACAAAAATCATAACATTACGCAATGTTAGAGGCAGTGGTGTTTGATGCGGGGAAGATCTGCGAGAAGTTCAGGCTTCGCCTTTCTTTGGAAGTGGTTAAACTATGATGGCCGTGGACTGTGATGCCAGTGTGTGCTGTGCTATACAGGGAAGCCGCCATGAAACTGGGTGGGGGGGGAGATAATCTCACACGAGTCACAGATCAAGATAAAGCATTAGAAGTGTTCGAGTAGATCAATGTGAATCAAGAATGGAGGCAAAGGAGAAGGCTCACACCCCGTCCTCTGAGACTCCCAGATCCAAGGAGTTTTCTCTGTCCCCCTGCCTCAGACCGGACTCTGTCTCCTTCCCTCTCTGGCAGCACCAGCCCCATGCTGGCTGGGAGCTCCATGTGTGATGCTGGAACCTTAGACTTCGGCATTCCTTCTTTCCTCTGCTTTGCACTCCGCTGCTGCCTGCCTCTCTCTTTAACTCTGAAGCATGGATGGGTTATGTAGATTCTTTTAGTTGTTTTTATTTAAAATTTCATGTTCTTGGGCTCACAGGTTTTCTCAGGCACATCGTCCCGGTGCCCCAGGCGTCCACCCTATCCATCCACCTCTATCACAAGCTGTTGCATCCTAAAGCAGAGAATGTCAGCCAAGTGTACATACAGCCAAGGTTGAATTGCAGTCCTGAGCTGAGCAGTCTGCTAAGAAGCAGGTGTCCATAGCGCTGGAGAGAACCAGACAGCTGTGTCAACCCCTCCCGCCCCACCCCAATATCCTCAGAGTCAGGAGTCCACAGGCGGCCTGGCTCAAAGACTGGAATGGCAGCTGCCTCCACTGATATTTAGTCCTTCCAGTCTGAGTGAGGGGTGTCCCTGAACTGCTAAGAGTAGATGGACAAGTTTTAATACACAAGGCAGAAAAATGCTTACAACGGAAAAAGTGGTGTTTCTAAGACCTAAGTTGCTGTCACTGTATTGAATAAAGCCTTTTTAGGTGTTGCCCCAAAGGTCTTGGGATTTTGCACAAATCCTTAGGTCTTTAAGGCTCTGTGTGTTTTAGCACAGTCCTTTATGCCTCCTTAGCTACTCACTCCATTACCCTGTCCAGTTTTCTCCACATCCCTAATGATATTCGAGCTGTCAGTCTCATCCGTTGGGTCCCTTCCAAAAATGTCAGAAAAATCTCTTCTCTTCCAAAACACAGGTCCTTTGCTAGAATCTGGGAAAAGGTGTGAAATTCTCACCTTAGAAGTACGCTCGCGGGAAGTGAGAGGGCTGGGCTACCTGCTTCTCCCAAGAGCAGAAGGCTGTCCCCGGGAAAGGGCCATTCTTGTTTCTTCTAGCCTGCTGTACAGGGACTTAGGCAAAAATGATTCTGAGGAAAACGTTGGCCCCAGCAATGACAAGGATCTCGGAGCTAGTGAGAACCAAGTGGTCCCAGGAGGCCCTGAACCTTTGTCTCAAGTCACATGAGCGAGACACTGGGATGTTCCTCAATTCCTTGGAGGGACAGCAGGCTTGCTTGCATTTGCTGCCCTTGTGCTGACTTAACAGTGGCCACTGCAGCTTCCACCGTCTGACCCCAACTGGACCGGATCCATGTTTTTCCTTCAGACACTCTTTGGCTGTAAAGACTTACTTTTACATAATTGGTGTAGGTTGTAATTTTTCATCTTTATTTTCTACTTAATATATTCCCCTGTGCTTTCCTGACAAAGCAGTAGAGCGCTGGCTTTACTGGTAACATATATCTCCATGATAGGGAAGGAGGGACACACGTTGATTCTGTTATGAACTGATAGGACCAGAGAGGTTCAATATTTGCTATTAGCCAAAAATGAACATCTTAGCATGCATGTGCAGAAACTCATTTCCTCTTATTGATGTGCTTCTGTGAGTTACTTTTCTAGATGTTTCTTTCCTGTGGAAAAGGGATAAGTGAACGAGCATTTTCAGTATCTTGATGTACAAGTGCACTCCCCTAGTGAACAAACGCATTGAATCATGTCAGTGCTTTCTTAAGTACCTAGCGATAACAGCAGCAGCATCAACAGCGTTTGGAAGCAATTTCTTATGTTTGGATTTTGACAGAATATCTTCAGAGCAGGCTCACAGACTCTCCCTGGAGAAATTACGTTTTTGAGACAGTTCAGTTGTGAAACATGGCTTGTACATTGGGCATATAATATGGGGTTAAAATACCTTTAGCGTCACGTGACAGTCTCTGAGGGATGGCTGGGGCAGGTTAGGTCTGTCTTCAAAGAAAGTCTTAATTAAGGGTCTGGAAGACTTGCGATGGCAGCTGGCTGATTAAATTCACAGATGGGACTCTCGAGAAGTGGCGTGAACTCTGGGAAGAGGTGACGGAGTTTCACAGAGAGCTGCTGGGATTGCCAAAGGATACTGTGGGGATGTGAGCTGTGGTCAGCGGAGGGCTCAGCCTGCACACGGGTCTCCAGGAAGAGTTCCCTCAGAGGAGTTGCAGATGTGCCTAGACACTGGCCACAGTCCACTGCCCTCTATCAATGGGACATTAAGCAACTCCTCTTAATCTCTTTGAGGTTCAGCTATGATGGCTGGTTTGAGCTATCATGGCTCCAGAGTGAAATGAGTCAGTATGGACCTGGTTGGCCATCTCTGGATTTTACTCTGTGTGTGTGTGTGTGTGTGAGAGAGAGAGAGAGAGAGAGAGAATACATGTGCATACTCACACATGTACTTGCGTGTGTATTTAGAAGCCACAGATAAATGTCAACAGCGTTAGATGTCTTCTTCCATTGCTCTCAACCTAATTTTACCCTGAGACAGGGTCTCTCACCAAACCTGCCGTTCACTGATTGGATAGACTGGCTGGCTAGCCAGCTCCAGCAATCTGCCCCACTCCCATCCCATGACCCAGGTCCGGGATTACAGATGTCTGCTGCCGCATTGGGCTTTCCGTGGATGCTGGGGATCTGAACTCAGGTCCTTACACTTATGCAGCAAACATTTCACTCATTGAGCCATCGCTGCAGACCCTCAGTTCCTTCTTTTAAAAAATTGTGTTTTGTGTAGTGATTTTTTTTTGTTTCTGTTTTAACAAAGCTGACTTGAAGATCAGAGTGCAGAATTAAACCACTAGAGGCCAGGCAATGGTGGCATACACCTTTAATCTCAGAACTTGAGAGACAGATGGATCTCTGTTAGTTTAAGGCCACCTTGGGCTACACGAAATTGATCCAGTCTAGAAGAGAAACAGAGCTCACACAAAGGTGATCACAGCACTTGGGATCACATTCCTTTAATCCCAGCTTGGGGGAGGTGGAGACAGGAGTGATATAGTTGGGTGGAGAGAGGAATATACTGTAGGAAGAGACAGGAGCTCCCTGCAGTCAGTCTAAGGAGCAGTCTGAGGACAGGATCATCCCTTTGATCTGAGCATTGGTAGAAGTAAGAACTAGTGACTGGCTGCTCTGCTTCTCTGATCCTTCAGCTTCCACCCCCTGATAGCTGACTCCGAGCTTTTATTATTAAGATCAATTAGAATTTGTGCTACAGTTTTGCATGTATTTGCATGTGTTCATGTGTGTGAGGTGCATGCTTGCATGTGTACATGTGCAAGGGGAGGGCAGAGGTTGATGTCAGGTGTCTCCCTCTATCACTCTATGGTCTCTCATTGATCCCAGGGCTCACCAGTTCAGCTATACTAGATGGTCAGTGAGCTCCAGGGAGCCTGCCATTCCCGCCTCCCCAGTGCTAGGATTACAGGTGCATGACACCATGCCAGGCTTTTCACTTGGGCACTGGAACCCAAACTTGGGTTCCCACTGACCCCTTTCCTCAGCCTCTGTTGGCTCCTCCTCAACCTCCAGCATGTCTGGTCTGAGCATTGACTGTACACTTCTAGATGTTGGTGGCCCATAATTAAACAGGCCAAACAGAAGCCATAGCAAAAGGTCCTAAACCTGCAAAGTCTTTAGGGATGGTAGTTCAAGAAGAGACCCAGGTGGGGCGTTTTTGGACCAGAACTCCAGGGTACATGGAATGCAGCAGAGGGCTTTCTCAAAAGGAGCAAACCACATTTTCTGTCTCCCAGTGAGCTATGGGTAGCCTGCACAGTAGAAGGGCTTAGTGTTCATCATGGCCGAGCTTGTATGGGCACAACATAGTTCTCCCAATTTCCGTTCTGTTCTTGAAACTGAGCAAAGGGGGAACATTTTATGACGGTATGTTGTCTTTATTCCCACACTGCCCTTTCTTCCGTGTGTCCCAGTCAAGCATCAAATTCCCTCATACTGAGGATTATGAATTCTGAGCCTCATGCTGGGGTGAGGAAGGACTCCTGAGTCACCACATAGTCAATCCCAACTCCCAGGGGTAGTGTGAGAAGATGAGCACCAAGCACATCCATGGGGCACAGGAAAGGCTCCACAGCCAAAATGGCTTGTCCAAGGTCATGCAGAGAAGAGGCAACCCAACTGTAACTAAGAGAAGGTCTCTGTATCTGTTCTGGCTGGTTCATCTGGTCTCCCAGCCACAGTGGAGAGAGAGCCGACTGCCCAACTGCGAGGGAGACTAGACACTAGTGCCGCTTAGTATTGCAAATGGTACCCCACATGAGAAGATACTCCTTGTACTTCATTTTTTTCTGGCTGTGGGTGCCACTGCAGGACTGATGAGGTACAGCCAGACAGGGAAAGCAGCTGCCTAGTGTTATCTGAGGGTGTGTATTGGCTGGAGCAGTTCTGCTCCAGTCCCATATCTTCATACTTCATGGTAGACGGCTGTTCTCCAAGAGAGATCTCAGGCTTCTGTGACCTCTGTTTTATTTAAATCTGTTACCAGTGAGCTTCGATGCAACAATCTTCCAACTGTGACTTGTTCCCGAGTGCTGATACAGTTTGAGGGTCAGAAGACATAAAGAAACCTCAGCAGAGTGCACCCTCTCTCAGGATCCTTCAGCCCCCTAAGGGTCTTCTGTTTGCTGACTCTCATCCACCTACAGGTCTAGGCTTTGGAGACTCAAGTCCTATCCACTTCTCCAGCACTAGGTGTATCGTGAGGGCTCTGGAAACCTGGCAAAATGTATAAAGGAGGGGTTGGGGCTGCACAGGGAAAGCTCAGAAAGGGTCCCTGTGAGCTGAATCACATTTTGGGTGATTCACACTGGGTCTGGCTAGACCTGAATCCCTGGTGACATGAAGGCAGGGCCCAAACCTCAAGAGTCAAGGAAGCCTCAGGAGAGGTGTGGATTCTGCCAGCCAACCTCCACACACCCCAAATCTGCAGGAGATCTGCTCTCACTGTGGCTCCAAAGCATCTCCTCACCTAACAAAAGTGGGAATATGTCAGCCTCATCCTCGTTGTTGACATGCTAGTTTGCTGGCATCATTTGATCAAGATCTAATCCTCTTAAGAAGTAGGCAGTAGTCTCTTGGATGACCCAAGCTCAGATTCTAGAGTCCACATTAGGAAGCTCACGACTGTCTATGACTTCTTTCCAGGAGGACCTGATGCTTTTCACCTCTGTGAGCACCCACACAGACACAAACAGATACACACACACTCACAACTACACACAATTAAAAACGAAGTCAATCTTTTATAAAAGGAAACAAGAATTGTGCAGACCTGTTAAGATGCATACACTTCCTTGGGGAGTTCAGCTGGGGCCCTCCCATCAGCACTCTGTCCTGTCACACCAGCTCTTATTCTAGACTATTCCCTGGGATGCAGCGTGATGACCAGGTTTGATGTTCCCAGGGTCTCCTGTCTGTCTCCTGAGGGAACTCAGATGAAAGGCTTGCAAAGCTTCCTGCAGCATCTTAGAGAGAAGAAAACCACTGGGCTGAAACAGAAGCAGATGCTTTCTTGGGTTTTGATGGAACTATAATTGTCTGTTTTTGTTTTTTTGATTTAAACATCACACATTCCCAAATGTTCTAGAATCTTCTTGGTTGTTTTTCCTAACAGTATCATTTGTTGCCGCTATTACAGTCTTGTTTTTAGAAAGGGAAATACCTCCAGACTTGTGAAGCATGCTCCAAGTTGTAGCTGCACATAGGGTCTTTGGTCTGCCCTTAGTGCTCTCCAAACACCCAGCCCCATCTCCTCCCCCAGCACCAAACTTTGTGAGTACAAAGCCACTGAGGTTTGTCAGTGTCCCGCGAAACAGACTGGATTACAGGATAACCCATGAGTAAATGCTGAATGCCACTTAACCACCGGTTCCTGTATTAGAAGTTGATCTAGGAACCCAAGAAAATGACCACACAATCCAAAGTATTTTAGCCAGGCGAAGTTTTACTTCTGCTGACAGGCACACACCATGGAGTCTTGTTGGGTTATTCCTAATACAGAAGTGCCCTATGCCTCGGTCAGAGTGGTCAGAGGTTGCCCTTCCATTCCTTTTCCCTTTTATTAATGTAAGGGTGTTTGTCTTCTTTTATGTCTGTGTACCACATTTGTGCCTGGTGCCTGTGGAGGCCAGAGGAGGGTGTCTGATATTCTAGAACTGAACAGTTGGTTGTGAGCTGCTGTGTGGGTGCTGGGAATCGAACCTCGGTCCTCTAAAAGAGTAGCTAGTGCTCTTAATACTTCACCATTTCTCCAGGCCGTGGCCTCACATTCTTACCCAGGTGGCTGATCAGAACAGGGAAGCTAGCTGATAAGCAAAGGGCAGCTTTCGAGCAGGGTGCGACCGTGAGCATCTCGTACTCTGATCTCGAGACATGCTGATGCTGGGGGGATTTGAATGACTGCCAAGAAGCTTCTTCTATTATTTAAAATATTTTATTTTATTTAACCCTTTGATAGAGAAGCCAGTCCTTTCCCCACAGCCACAGAACAGGCATGGCTGAGGTTGGAGCATGCACGAATTTTGTCTCTTGTAGTTTGTTCTCCCCTAACTAAGCAACGCTGCCCCTTGTGCTGTGTTAGGCAGAACTTGGATAGCATTGGGTGACTTAGGAAACACAGTTGGCAGGGCTTCTGACTCTACAGGTCTAGGATGAGACTTGACGCTTGGTGTTTCTGACAGGTCCCCACAGGTTTCTGAGGTAGTGAGGTGGGGGGTCTCCCTTTAAGAGCATCCTGGTCTACACACCTCTCAGCTCAATTACGAACACCAAGATGGAAAGAAGACTGAGCAACCCATGTTTTTTAACTGATCTTTAATTAAGAAACTTGCAAATCTTTATGAACTTCCAGAGCTCTGATCCCAGGGTTCCACCCAGGGCTCTCGGCCTGTGGCACCTTGTCCAGCATCCTTGCAGGCCTCCTGTCCGATAAGTCCACAGCAAAACTTCTTTGATCTTGATAGCAATTATGCATTTCACTTTGAAGGTGATGCTAATCTTTGTTGGATATTTTGATCCAGGAACATGGCACAGGCTTTGTGCGCTTAAGTCTTCTCAGACTTCCATCACACGTTGCTCATTTTCTGCAGACTGTACCGATGGCTCTTATTACGTTTCTGTCTAGCGTTTCTGCCGCTCTAGTGGGACTTTAAATAGTGACGCTTTCTTTGGAAAATTTTGACTTCTACATGTTTTGTTGTTAGAAACAACAAAAAGTGTGTGTGTGTATGGGTGTGTGTAGTCTCTATTTTCAGATGATATGATTATTTACATTAGAATCTAATATTTCTGCGATAGGTGAATTTATGTAAACCATACATATAATATTTATTGCATGCCTATACCCATTAATAACTGTGCTGTCTGGACACGGCAACCATTTTATCTGTTTCCAATCTGTGTACCTTTTTCCTGATTTACTGCAGTGCCTATTTTCTAGCAGGCTGTTGAATAATGTTGAAAGTAAACATTTTAGGGGGAAAGCGTTCAGCCTCTCACCATTAAAAGCATAAGACGAACCAGCTGTTTTCTTTAGATGTAGTTATATTATTGAAGACGTTCCCCTCCCTCCCTGCATAAACAAAGGAAGAAAAGAGGCAATTACACCTCAAACCAGAAAATGAGAAAGACACATGGAACACTTTCAAGAATAGAAATATTTGACCATAAAACGAAAAGTAATTTGAAATGATTTAATTCATACAACAGTTACTCTCTAACGGCAAAGGCATAGGAAATACCCGAAATTAGCAATGTCGGTGAATATACTTCTCAGTAGTTAGAGGAGAAAAAAAACAACAAAGCAAGTTAGGAAATGCTTCCATATCAAAGTTAGGACAGAAATTAATGAAGCAGAAAATGCATAATTAGTAAAGAAAATGAACAGAACTGATGGATTCCTAAAACTATAAGCCAACAGCTAGAGACTGGGCAAGAAAGGAGCGAGCAACACCCGAATTATCAAACCTGAAATGAGCCAAGAGGCATTGCTGCCAGAAATAACAGGATCACAAGAAAATGACGTGAAGCATTTTATGCCCCCAAATTACAAAACTTAAACAAATTAGGCAAACTGACAAAAATATATAAACCACTAAAGATTGTACAAGAGGAGCAAAAAATCAGAATAGATTTCAGTCAGGGAAAATTTCATTCCTAACAAAATTGCAGCAATCCAAAAGCAACCCTTTGGACAGCCAGATGGTAGAGAGTTCACGGGTGCAGCTTCCCTGCCATATAGAGAAGGCACAGTCTTGAAGCACATGTCCTGGTCCTCCGGCTTTTAGATGAACCCTGACAATACCAGTTAGCATGCCAATGTGCATGGAGGGACTCTCAAGGGCCCCAGGCCTGAATGAAGAGCTATAGACAATTAATGACCGCTTTAGAGAGGGAAAACTGGTCTTCTGGAGGGATGAACCCCTGATCGTTTAGCCAATGCCAAGTGGTCATCCCTAAAAGCATACACATATAACAAGCAATATTAAATAGACCCATTAAATAGTGTGTGTGTGTGTGTGTGTGTGGAGAGAGAGAGAGAGAGAGAGAGAGAGAGAGAGAGAGAGAGAGAGAGAAGCAGGAAGAGAAGGGGAAGGTGACATTCCAGCTGAGACCCAGAGTGGCCCCCACCCACATTCAGGGTAGGTCCTCCTTCCCCAGTCAATCCTCTCTGGCAATGCTCCCAAGAACACCACATACACCTACCTCTTAGGTGATTTTAAAAATTGTGCAGCTGAGAAAAGCCAATATCCATCACAAAAGCAACTAGTGAGACAAAGCAGAAGCCCTGTTGGGGTGACTGTGTTTGTTGTGGGAAACAGAAACACCCAATAGCCGAATCTGTAGATGGTTTCAGATTGGGAAAGAATGACAGAAAGAAAAGCCTGGAGTGGCTTGGAATTGTAGGTATCAGGACAGTCTAACGTGGAGGTGTGAGGCCCTTCAGAGTGGTCCTGTGAGGTAAGATAAAGGGATGGAAGGAAAGATATGAAGGCAGGGCAGAGAGATTTTCAGGCAAAAATCCAGCAGATACAACAATCCCAAGACTAGAACAGAAAGGGGAAAAATGGAATATGCCACCATGCCGGGAGTAGGATAAATGAAATCAAGAGAGGCTGCAGGCTGATCTGTGGGGTGTCATAACCACCTTGGGGAATCGCGACTTTATTCAGGGTGTCCTGGGAAGTTCCTGGGGTGTCTGACTGGTGAGTTGCTCTGTTAGGCTAAGCCGTGTGAAATCGCCACTTCTACACTGGCAGTTTCAGACGGCTCAACCCTTCTCGTAGCGAACAGTACATTTTCCACTGGTGTATACATGGGGGATTCTGTTTACAACGCTGGAGCAGAACACATTATTTTTAACAAGAAGATGTCAAGCAAGTCTCAAATTACATTCGAAATCAAACTAGTGATATGTCAGAACCAAGTGAAACCGTCAATTTGAAAAGTCACATTAAATACATATTGCCAAGGGGGTTGTGGGTCTTAGAATGGATGGAAGGGCTGCCACGTGGCCACAAACCCCCAAACACCGTCACCGCCAGTGTTTCATTCTGAGGGTGGAATGGTTCAAGCATCTTCTATTTAAAATGTAGCCCTCTGGCCTCTTGTGTTTACATTGCACCATTTTATTATTCTTGCGATTATAATACTATATTTCACTTTTAAAACATGAGACATTTGGATTGATGGGAAATTGGCTGATTTTTTTTCCATTTAAAAATGATAAGAAATCCATTCTTGATTCTTTTATTTTCCAGTACTAGGACTTGAACCCAGGGCCTCACTCATGCTAGGTAAGCACTCTGCCACTGAGCTGTCCCTAGCACCCCACTTTGTTACCTTTGAGACAGCATCTCCCCCAGTCTGGCATTGACTGACTCACTCTGGAACCCTAGCAGACCTTCAATTTGCAGGTAGCTTGGAAGTCTGTGTCACTGAGCTCGTCTTGGGATGGTGTTTCCATAGAGAATGAGTGGTTTTCAGAGCAGGTCTCGGGTGTTAAACACCGAGGCCCTAATATCCCAGGTGAGCCAGGGGATAGGAAGCTTAGCTCTAGACCAGAAAGGCATAGCTGTATAGTCGAGGAGGGGTCTATGGGTGATGCAAAGAGATTTGAAAACATTGCCGGTTGAAGAAGGATGCTTAAAAGAAATCCCACACTAGCTCAGAACTGAGTATAATAGAGGGTTATTTATTTAGGGGTAGACACATAGATCACAATTCTCTGCTGGAACGGGGAACAACAACCGAATCCCGCAGCCAGAAAAGAGACCCGTGCTTTACACCGGCATAAATAGTATAAGAGGCCACGCCCAAGTGGGTGGGTAACTTAAAGGCTATTGGCGGTAGGAATTCCTAGCAGCCAGTGAAAGGAATTCACAGGAGAGAAGCCCTGAAGGAAAGATGAGTGAAGTGGGGCAAGTTTTTCAGCTGTCTCTCCCTTGCTGTCACGTGCAAATGTGCAAATTAGGAATAAGGACACTGACTCGGAGGAGTGGCAACGCTAACCAGGGTCCACTATGCGAGGGACTCAAAGACCCCTGGCCTCCAGACAAGACCCTGGGACCCATCAGAGCGGTCTGATGTTCAGGAGACACCAGTCTGTGAGGGTCACCATCTCATCCCTTCCCACCTTTATACTCAGAGAGCTCCCTCTCAGGAGAAAGCAAGGTACAGATTTCTTTTGGAATTCGGTCCAGGAGGCACACAGCTACCCCGACCCCCATGCCCACACACTTTCTTACTGTTTTTACTTTAGAGATAGGGTTTTGCCATGTAACCCTGCCTACTTTGGAACTCACTGTGTAGACCAGCTTCCATCTCCTGAGTGGAATGCTGGGATTAAGATGTGCCCACCATGCCTAGCCTCACTTCCCTTTTAGCACCCCCCCCCCTTCTTACTTAGACTTATCCTATGTCAGCTGCAAAGAGCCTCTGGAAGCCCGAGGGCTCTAAGTTAGAACCCTAAGATGGCTGCATCACAGGAACATCTGCCAAAGGTCCCCAGTTAGCCGTGGACACCGTAGACAGTGGGGGCTGAGCGCTTGTAGACACCTTAACCTCTTTTCAAAGTTCCTTATGCTCTAGCTGCTTTGGCTTAAAGAGCTAGGTGGTGCGCGTGCTCCCCACCCCCAGCCCCCATGCAGAATGTGGCTGACCAGCTCCAGCTGACTTCCTGAGATAGGAGATGGGAACCAGCTTCCTGTAGAGATTAATGACAGCCATCGTGTCTGAGTGACGACTTTGTGGTTCAGGTCAAATTCAAATTGTGAAGGTTATTAAAAATGTTATTAAAGATGTCTGTGTATCAAGCTCAATGCAGGCTTTATAAGCTTCTCGTACGTGTACAATGCGAGCTGATAGACAGCCTGACATCCCGTTATTGGATTTCTGTCACAGACAAGACTATTTTTAGGTCCTTCCATGCAGGACTTTAGATAGCCAGGAATCACTAAGTCTGAGGGCAGTGGGTGAGGCCTCCCCTTCATCTGCACCCTAAGAGGTGTTGGGATATGAGCTGACCCAAGACAGCGCCCAGGGCTTCACTCTTGCTGACAACGTGTAGTAATGATACGGGGCTGGGGGAGCCTTTGAGACCGGGGATTGCTCTGGCTGCTGCCGTTTCTTGGTGGCCATCCTCAGAGCCCCCTCCAGGCCTCAGGAAGAAAACTATGGAAAGATGTGTTGCAGATGGCTTGGGGGTCTTCCCGTTGATAGACATCTGAATTCCTTGCAGTGGCCCCTGTCCCTCCCACACTCTGCCTGTTATTAAAAGCATTCTTTCTGCTGGGCGGTAGTGGCACATGCCTTTAATCTCAGCACTCGGGAGGCAGAGGCAGGCGGATCTCTGTGAGTTCGAGCCCAGCCTGGTCTACAAGAGCTAGTTCCAGGACAGGCTACAAAGCCACAGAGAAACCCTGTCTTGAAAAACCAAAAAAAAAAAAAAAAAGCATTCTTTCTGTGGCATGAAAGTGGGGCAGCCGGACTTAGGTTTTATCTTTGGCTTTTTCTCTGGAAGCCCTTCTCTGGTTTCCTCCTGGGCTTTTGCCACACCTCTTAGCTGGCTGGCTTTGGGTTCATAAGCAATGCCCCGGTTGGTGATGGGGAGCATGGCACGTGTGACCTAGTGACCTAGGACTTTCAGGCCTTTCTTGGCCTTGGGGTGTGTCTGCTGGAAATGTGTGGATACCAGTGGCTATGTCCATGGCTAATGGCCATGAGTGTGGAGGGATGGTCTGCGTCTTTAAGAGCAGGTAAAATGCAGAGATGGGACAGGTCTGACTGATGCAGGAGAGTATCCATGTGCTGTCCCCATAGAGAGTCCAGCTCTAGAGACTCCATGGAGACCTGCATCCCAGAGGGCTTACTGGGCTCTAACACGGACTTACCAGCAGCTCAGGAAATGGCGGTTGTATAAGAATCCACTCCACTCCAGGGGGCAGGTGCTAACCTGGAAGACAGCAGGCAGGACATAGACAGGTGCAGATGGTCCCGGAAATGGTGACAGAGTAGGGGATGGTGCCAAGCAAGGCTTCTCCTTTTCCCAGTTGTGCTCACTGCCAGGTCACCCCTGCCTCCCGAGCTTAGCAGGAAAACTGTGGGGAGATGCTAGGGAAGTCGCTCACACTGGTGCAAGCCTGTGGCTTCTGTGTGAAAAAGAATGCATCGAGGGAGGCAGGTTCCTGTAGGCAGCGGCAGGGACAGCACGCTCTGCACCTGACACAGACCTTTCCCCCCATTCCTTCTCTCTGTGCCAGGCCAGCCTGAACTATTGTTATAGCAGAATGCAAAGCAGTCACACAGCTCATCAGAGAAAGCTTCCTCCAGAGCACGTGTGAGCCCCAGCCTGTGGTTCCCAGCCTTAGCACTATGGTCATGGTCAGAGACAGGCAGTTCTCTGTGATGGGAGCTGAGCTCACAGATTGCATGACCCATGCCAGGCTAGGGCTGCTGTCAAATGGAACGGAATCATCTCAGTTAAACTCAGTAGGAGCCATTCCCATCTGGTTTCTGTACTAAGAAAAACACATGCCGTTCGTTGTCCATTTCAAGATAGTCAGAAGAGAGGCTATTTCTGCTTCTCACACAGAAACGCAGACGTTCACAGTGACAGACGTGCAAATGCCCTGATTTGATCATTGTACATTGTCAAATGTCACACTGTAGCCTGTGAGTGAAGTTACAGTTTAGTAAAAAATATATGCTTTTCCTAAACAGTTCGTCTATTTCCCTGTCAACTGTGAGTTAGGACACGGTCCATGTTTCTCTGTGCTCTGGGTTCTGGGGAGGCTTCATGCATTTTACGTCCAAGCAGAAAAGACCTTTGGGCATGAATTAGGGGTGGTTTGTCTACCTCTTTTTCTTAAATTTCTTTTTAATTTTTAAAAATGATTTTATGAGTGTTCTGCCTGCATGTATGGCTGTGTGCTGTGTGTGCAATACCCACAGAAGCCAGAAGAGGGCACCAGATTCCTGGAACCAGAATTACAGTTGTTAATGGTCACGTGGGTGCTGGGAATTGAGCAGAGGGTCTCCAAACTGCTGAGTCACTTCCCCAGCCCCCACTTTCTTAAGTCTCTAATTTGTTCTTTGGTTTTTTTATTTTTAATTTTGTGCTGTGAATTTTATAAGTCATTTGCTCCTTTTAGGAGCAAAGTGGGGAAAATTAATATATTTTAAAATAATAATCAACTAGTAACTATGACAATGGCTCAGCTGACAAGAACACTTGTTGTGTAAGCATGAGAGCCTGAGCTCAATCCCCAGAAACAATGTAAAAACTCCAGATGTGGTGGTACACATTTGCAATCTCAGCACTGGGGAGTGAAGAGTGGGGATCTCTGGAACTTGCTGATCTAGCCTAACCAGCAAGCTTCAAAATAATGAAAGACCGAGACAGATAGCACCAGAGGAACAACACCTAAGACTGATCTTGAGTTTTCATATGTACGTGCACACACAGTAACAAACATTGCATTCTTCACACGGGCCGGCTCAGGAGAGGCCAGGATTAGCAATGTCCTTACACCTCCCGCTTCTCTCCCTGCTTGGAGGAGAACCTAATCATCTAGACTTCTGAGAAGGTCAGTGTCACTGTGTGAGAGCACACTCTCTCATCTGGTGCCCCCGTCATTGCCATGACAAGATGCAGCATTGGGATGAGGGCATAATTGCCATTCTAGTGTGAGGAGCAGCAAGAAGGACAATGACACAGAGCCACAGGATAGCACAAAAGCAGACACCAATACAAGGTCACTCTCTGTTCTCAGCAGAAACTTTGAGTCTCCTTGGGGGAAGCAGGGTCTGTGGCCCGGAGCAAAATACAGATCTGTAGCCAGAAACAGCCCGAGCTTGGATTATTGCTTTAAGTGATGCTCTCTTTGTATTTCAGCTGTCTCCTTCAGAATTTGTCCCCGTCTGCATGTTTCCTGCAGAAAACTAACATCACTTCTCCTAAGGATTCTGATAGAATGTTTAATGGGATCCCTTTGATGATCCAGTAGTGACTGGACAGCGCAAGGTCTGGGGCGCACTGGCCACTAATGTGATGTTCCACGGTCCATCATCTCCTAGAATACAAACTGAATTTACGTGGAAAACATGGTCTCCTTTTAGGCTTCTAAGGTCTTCCACACAGTAGCAGAAACACACACACACGCACACAGTCAGAGTGCCTCTTCCAGTTCTGCTTGGTGTGAACATGTTCCTGAAACTCTCATGTTAAAAGTTTAATTCTCAAAGTCATATGTGGATGGTATTCACAAGCTGGGCCTCAAAGGTTAAATGAGTTTGTGGAAACCATCACTGTGATGGCATTAGTGGCTTTATAAGAAGAGGGGACATGATAGTTGTTAACCATCCCTAAACCTATTAGCTAGGGGACATGAGCTGTTAACCAAGCTCTAAACCTATTGGCTTAGGGTAGACTATCATGCTTCATGCCCTGAGGCCATCTCTGAAGGAACTTAAGCATTTCCACATTGTATGTTTTGGCTCCTATATCCTTGTGTTTAAAAATAAGTTCAACAAGTTTTCTTTAGGTTTGAAGATAAAATTAAATACCATGCCAAGACCGAAAGTCTTTAGAAACACCAAGATACTTCCTGCTCACATTCTGTGGGCAGCTGGGCCTCACTGAGAAGTTTTTCTACTCTCTGTGGTGTTAGCGGGAGCTTCCTCACACCCAGGGAGGCTCATACATGGCTGGTCTTGGTGCTAGCTGTCAGTGGGAACCTGGCTGCGATCACTGGCTAGTGAATATTGGGTTAGGGTCTGGCCAGATTCCAAACGCCAGGAGCCAAAGCTGCCAGTTACCTTAAATGCCTGGACTTGAGTCATAGAGTATCACTGTGCTCAGGGGTTCTGCGAATGATCTCCCTCTGGGGAGCAGCAGTATGTACAGAGGATGTGGGGATTTCTGGGGAGAAGGACTCCTCTTTGGAACTGGGGACCACCAATCCCGACAGAGTGTGTTAATCAGTTTCCCACTGCTGTGACGACATGCCTGCGCAGATCAGCTTTAAAGACGAAAGGCTTGTTATTAGTCCAGTGTTTCAGAGACCAGTCTCTGGTTTCAATGCTGTTTTAGTAACATAACATTCCTTCCATTAGGCTACACCTCCTAAAGTTCCACCACCTTCCAATCATGCCTCAGGCTGGCCACCAAGCCTCCAACACATGGGCCTTTGGGGAACCTCCCAGATACATGCTATACCAGTGTGGGGTTGAAGCCTAGCTAAAGCCAGCTGTGTTCGCATAGGAGAGTCCAGACAGTTATGAGGCTGTCTGTCTGCCAGACAGAGATTAACGTTGGGTCTCAAATTTGCCTCAGTGAAGAAATGAAGAGACTCCACAGTGCAGAGGCAATGTTGGATTGGAAAACCTTCTGCCTACTGAGTTTCCATAGCAATGTGCCTTAGACATTATCGGCATCCTTCTGGGCCCCAGTCTACTTAGCTGTAAAATGGAGTCAGACCTAAGGCCATTGGAGATGCCTCCGGCCCTAACCTGCATCCCTCTGTGTTCCTAGGTACTCCTTCCAGGATGAAGAAGACATGTTCATGGTGGTGGACCTGCTGCTGGGCGGGGACCTGCGCTACCACCTCCAGCAGAATGTGCACTTCACAGAGGGCGCTGTGAAGCTGTACATCTGTGAGCTGGCCCTGGCTCTGGAGTACCTGCAGAGGTACCACATCATCCACAGGTAATACTGCGGGTGGGAGGAAGGGATGCTGACGGGAAGCAATGGTAGAAGAAACTTGTCCTGGTGTTGCTTAGAAGCTGCAGTGCGTTGGGGACAGCAAAAGGCTGAATAGCTTTGATACTGCCTTTACATTCCCAGCAGACGGCAGACCACCATGTTACCTGAGTGGAGATGGACCATGGCGCTGCTGTCCACCATTCTATAGCTGTCTTGGTTTCTCTATCCCAAGGTGTTTGGGGGTGATTTCAGAATAATGTGACTGAGCTTAAAGGAGAGATTGTGACATCAGTGGTTACCTGGGACACCTTAGAATCTAGCTCTGAGTCCTTAGGCCCCTCTCACTCCATATCAGTTCCCAGCTGGGATGTGTCACAGAAGGGACTGTCAGACACCCAGGAAGACCACTCCAAACAATCAGATGGAAAAAAGGACGAATAAATGGGCTCTAGGGGCATCGGATCAGCAGTGATGTGGCATGGCCCTCGTTGGGAGTCAGAGCGATGAGTCCACTCTTTCTGTCCTTTGCCATCAGTGCTGCGTGTTGTAGAGACTTTCTTCCTCTCAGGCAGTCAGTGCTGCTCTTGGACTTCAGGTAAAAGCTTGGCATTTCTGCCTCTGTGGGGAACCTTAGTCTTCCTGCCTGTCCCAAGTCCCCCCTCAGTGAGGTGTGAGTTTGTCTGCAGCAGCGGCAGTTCCAGAAGGGGCTCAGGAAAGCAGTGGTTGGATTCGTGATATCTTCTTAGGATCACAGAGAGGAACTGGAGGGAGGGCTTTAAATGTGGTCACCAGTGGTCATACTGTGTCCCTGTAATCCTTCTCTTATCTATGAAGTCTTAGTTAAAAACCTGGCAAAGGCAAGGACTTGGACTTCTTGGTCATGAAGGCAGATCACACACATACACCCCACCACCCACAGGACCCCCACCCTAACTCATTCACACACATCTCTCTACCCTCTACATTTTCTCAATTTTAAAATCCCAATTAAATGACAGGAAGGAAGGGGTTTTTGTTGTTTTGTTTTTTTTTTAAATGACAAATTCATAAGGATGGAGAAAACTGAATGAGGCCATCACAAGACACTAGGGAACCCGGAATATGTGGATGGGTAAATGACACAGGCCAGCAGACTTTAAAAAAAATAGCTGTAATTCTCAGGGGGTCAAAACTACTAGATACTACAGAATCTCTACAATGCTCAGCAATACACAGCAGTTTCTGTGGAAGGAGGAAAGGGGGTAATGGCTAAAACAAAAGGCAGTGGCTGGTGACCTCCAGGAAGTACTGAGGATCAGGTGGCCTTGGTGTTGCCCAGTTGCCCCCACTCCGGGCAGGCAGCAAACTGAAGGAGAGTCTCAAGAAGAGAATAGCAGGGAGGGGCTGGGTTGATGCACAGGGCCCTAGCTAGGTGCAATCCTGTTGTTATAGGGCTGCAGGCTCACATAGATGTACACCAAATGCTGAAGGAGAATTCTGCCTGTCCAGTGGGGACAGCTAAGTGTTGCTCTTCATTCCCCAAGCAGGAAACACCAGGGACTTCGGTGGAAATGTATTGAGCCAGGAGAGACAGTGAGCTCAGAGGTTGCCTGGGACATCTCAGCCTCTATTTTAGAGTCTGTAAGCCCCACCCAATGCTTATCAGCACCCAACTGGCTCTTAACAAAGAAGGGCTATCAGGTGACTGGGAAAATCTTCCAGCATTACAGTCTGAATGTCAAATGGAAGTCCCCTGAGATGGCTGACTATATAAAGACACTTTCTGCTAACAGGACAATTTGAGTTCAATTTCAGGGACCTACAGGGTATACGGAGAAAACCAACTCAAACATGCACGCACGTGTGCGCGAGCGCGCGCACACACAACTAAATATAATATAAAAGAAAAATAACCAAATAGGGAGAAGTTAGGGATAAACAGGGGTGGGCAGTCTAAAAACATCAAAATAACTATAACCGGTATTCCAGATAATAGAATTTTTTCCATGTGCTTTTTATTTTAATTCAGAGGCATTTAGTAAAGTCTCTGGAATTGAGTTGGTAAGAAAATAAAAAATTTATTTTTTAGAATTCAATAATTTTAAAAAGTAAGGCAGTTCTTCACTCTAGGGACCACCTAGGGGCAGTATCCACAGGCACCTGGGCTTACTTCATGCTCATTTCTGCACCGATGCCTCTTCAGAATCACCCGAGAAGTGAGCTAACTTTAATACAGTACTCCTTTGAGGGCTGGTTGGTCTGCTCAGTGCGTAGGGTAGCTGCTGCCAGGCTGCATGGCCTGACTTCAGTCTCTAGGACCCACATGGGAAAAGGAGAGAATCAGCTCATGAAAGTTCTCTGACACTCCCCCCCCCCACACACACACAGTGCATGCCTATGTATGCATATATACACATGTAAGTAAAAAAAAATTGCCAGGTTCTGTGGCATATAACTTTGATCCCACTCAGGAGGCAGAAACAAGCAAATCTCTTGAGTTCAAGGCCAACCTGGTTAACATAGCTAGCAAGGGCTTACCCAGCCAGGGCTACAGAATGAGACCCAGTCCCAAATATTACTAATACTAATTAAAACTAATACTAATGCTACTTCATCAAGGAGGCAGGAAAGATGAGTGAAATAAGAATTCCAATTGTACTTTTTAATAAAAACCCAGAGTGTCAGATATTAGGGGGTGAAAGCTGAGAGATCAGAGAACCAGTGCAGCCACTAGAGAGACCTTTTACCTCTACCAATGCTCAGACTGAAGGAGTGATCCTGTCTCTACAAGTCCTCAGATTGCATCCTCAGACTGCATCTATCTCTACCAAACCTCAGACTGCATCTGAACTCCTGTCTCCTCCCCGCTTATATTCCTCTCTCCACCCAGCCTTATTACTCCTATCTCTACTTCCCTTGTTCTGGGATTAAAGATGTGAACCACCACCACCTGGCTCTTTTTCTATTTGAGACTGGATCAATCTAGTGTAGGACAAGAGTGGCCTTGAACTCAAAGAGATCCCTCTGTCTCTATCTCCAGAGTGCTGGGATTGAAGGTGTGTGCCACCACTTCCTGGCCTCTATGGCTAACAAGTGGCTTAGCTCTATACTCTGATCTTCAGACAAGCTTTATTTGTTAGATTACAAACAAAATATCACTACAGTTCCCCTTTTTGTCTAAAACAAAACTATTTTAAGAAAAACTATATACAATAAGTACAATAACTATAAACAATATATACAGGCAATACATATGTCAACAGTGTCTAGTCCATTTGCATTTGACAAATTGAGAGAAAATATTCCATTATCTATCCTACCTTGGTGAGTCCAGAGTCTTGTACTAATTTACTTTCTATTATAACTTGCATTAGCATCCAAATTGTCTTTTGATGTCTTTCAACCTTATACACTTTATATCTCTTTAGTGGGTTTCTTTTCTGAATCTGGTAAACAAGGGAAATTATAACTATCTAGTTTTAAACTCCCTCAGAGACCCAAGAAGGAAATAATATTAACTGAGTAAGCAGGAAGTGCAAGCAAGTCACTTCCAAAATAGTGAGAAATGACATAAACAGCTGACTGCCTGGACAGTCATCCAAGGTTCCTCTGCAATGTTGGGCCTTCCATCTTTGGCCTACAGGTCTAGAATATTCAACAGACTTTTCAATGAAGCAGGATTTTTGAAGGATTGTCCTACCTTGTCTTGGCAAGGTTGTGCAGTCTTTTTCTTTTCTGTCCTGCTTGTTTGATTTGGACAGTATACTGTCAGCAGTCAAAGTAAGGGCACTCTCTTGACCAGTGGCTAACTTCTGCCACAAAGAACATAAAGTCCATATAGAGTTTCTTCAATGCCCATTTTCTTCTTTGAAATAAATTAGTGCTGCCAGGAGCAGACATGTCTTGTCATAAATAAAAGAACTTATGCTATTAAAACATCTTAAATGCCATATTATGTATATCTCAGAAGTGTTTGAAGACGACCTGTCTATTTAAAATATATGCTTGACCTTGAAAGCATACCTAATATGACTACAAGTTTGGTTGTAATAGGTGAGTAATTACTGACTTGCATTTCATTAGTATCTTAAGTAGTTGTTAAAAAATAACTTGCAAGGCAGTGGTGGTGTATGCCTTTAATCCCAGTACTCAGGAGGCAGAGGTAGACAGATCTCCTCTGTGAGTTTGAGGCCAGCATGGTCTGCATGAGCTAGTTCTAGGACAGGCACCAAAGCAACACAGAGAAACTCTATTCCAAAAAGCCATAAATAAATAAATAAATAACTTTCAAGGACTAGAAATTTCCATTACATTTTAAAATGAGCTGAATGGATACAATACCTTAAACAAGAGTAGAAATGTATGTACAGTGTGTTCTAATAAAATTAATCTCAAATTTGTATCAATATACAAAATTTGTATACAATATACAAAAGTCCAATCCAGTGTAAAATATTTAAAACTAGTAGTTACTTTTTAAAAGTAGATTCGATAATCTACCTTTTTATCTTATCTATATTCTTTTTTTATTCTTTTCATAGTAAGTTCAAAAATCTACCCACTTATTCTATCGTATCTGTATCTTCTTTTTTCTTTTCAAGACAAGAACCCCGAATCTAATATCCTTTGTTTAGCTTTTTTCTTGACCATTACCAATAACAACTTGTAACCAAACCCCCTAAGCAATGATGAATATCCAAAACCCTCCTACCGCACCTCTTGGGAATGAGGGCATTGTATTCCATTTTTTTTGATTTATTAGATTTTTTCAAAAAAATACCAATCCAAATTTCCACTCCTTCTCCACCTCCCATTCCCTTCACACACCCTCCCACCCCACCCCCATCTAATCCTAAGAGAGGGTAAGGCACATTGCTCTGTGGAAGGTCCAAGACCTTCCCTACTATATCTAGGCTGAGCAAGGAATGCATTGAAAGAGAATAGGATCTTTCTGTTGTAATTGGAGCAGCAGGGCTGCGTCCCCAGCACCCCGGCCGCTTGGCTAGCTTATGCCCCGAAATAACACACAAACTGTATTCTTTTAAACACTGCTTTTGCCTAACCCATTTTTAATAATCTGCATAGCACCATTCTTCAGTTGAGGGGGATCTAGGTTGTTTCCAGGTTCTGGCTATTAAAAATAATGCTGCTATGAACATAGTTGAACAAATGATTTTGTAGTATAATTGAGCATCGTTTGGGTATATGTCCAAGAGTGGTATTGCTGGATCCTGAGGTAGGTTGATTCCTAATTTTCTGAGAAACCACCATACTGATTTCCAAAGCAGTTGTACAAGTTTTCATTTCCACCAGCAATGGATGTGTGTTCCCCTTCTCCAGCATAAGCTATCATTTGTGGTTTTGATCTTAGCTATTCTGACAGGTCTAAGATGGTATCTTAGGGTATTCTTAAATTTACTTCCTGCTATCTGGGGCTAATGGCATCTTTAGGGGATCCTAAAAAGAAAAATGTGGGTTAATTGACAAATCATGGGAAAGGTTATTGTATCATTTGTTGTCCAGTCTTTGCATAATGGGAAAGTGCAGGGCTTTCCTCAGGTCCCAGATAGAGTTGTCTGTGAGGCTGAACCATTTCAGCTAGTACCTTGAAGTTGTTCTGAGGAGTTTGTAGTCCAAAGCTCTCTTTAGGTAGTGTTTTCAGCTTACTGATGTTATCATAGTCCTGGAGGAATCCTTGTTGTGTGTTACCATCCTCCTTTTGGACACTTCAAAAGTCTCTGTTAGGTGTGGTCCTGGTTCAGTGCAGAAAACTGATAGAGACTCAAACCCAAAATCATATACAGGAAGGTAGATGAAGTCTTATTCTAGAATTAGTTGGTACTCTATATGGCCATCAATATCAAGACAAAAGTTTAAAATATATGTATATTAATCTTATAAATTTTGAGATAATATTTAAACCTTAAGAAATGCTGTTAAAGAGTCTAAGTAGACCAAAGGATTATGAGATTAGTGGCAATAAAATAGTCCCTTAATTTTGGTTTTTCTTCTGTCCAATATCAGGTGGCTCCTCTGACACAAGACAGAGAGTTTGGATTTTACTTTAACAAGCACGCTTGAGTCTAGAGAAAGAGAGAGACACACTCCAGCTCCAAAGCCAGCTTTAATCTTTAAAGGGACTGGGACTACAAAAAGGCCAGTTTCATTTTACGTCTGTAGAGAACAGCAGAGACAAACATTTGGGAAGATTTATAAAATTTTATCCTGTTGAAAATATGATATACCAATAAGCTAATTTACTCTTTTTCTTGGGACATTTTTTTCTGAATGATTTATCCTTTTTCTTTCTCATTAGTTCAGTGGTCTTCAGATGCCTTAGCTGAATGTCTTTATTCTCCTGACAAAACAGAAACAAAACCTTGCCCCAATCCTAACTTTGGGGAGGTTCCAAATCTAATTTTTATAAATTTTTATTTATGATTTCTCCTAAAAAATTTTTTCTCTAAAGCTCTTCTATCATTCAGAACAGTAGGGTTTTTATTTGTTTATTTTTTTAACAATTGGAATTAAGTTCTTTAATTGCTCTGGGAAGGAGTTTTTTCCAAGATGACAGAAAATGACTGAATCAGTCCTGAACTGCAAGAGGCCCTTCAAGGCATATCTCAATGGCAAAGGGTTACCATGAATGTACCTTGTTGATCTACATTCATTAGTCCAATGCCTACCTTTGCTACACCATCTGCATAATCCAGAAGGGAGAGGTATTCCGTTTAGATTATGCTTAGAAAAAACATTGTTTCTAGGAACACCCTGTTTACAATTCCTTTTAAGGTGACCCTGTTTGGCACAGTTAAAATACTTGCCATTTAGATTTTTCTTCAAACCTCTAAAAATCACCTCTCTTATCCAAACATCATTATGATCATGAGATTCAATATTCATTGTATCTCGGATCCATTCCTTCATGGGTGCTAATTTTGCCTTTAAAGACCTAATTATCCTTTGGCATTGAAAATTAGCTTTTCCTAAAGCCAGAGATTCAATTATTATTTGTCTAGCTTCTGAATTTGGTGTCATTCTATTTACTGCTGTTGTCAGTTTTTGTAAGAAATCCATGAAGGTTTTTTTTTGGCTCTGCATGACTTTAGTAAATGACACAATCTTCTTTCCTACTTCTCCAATTCTGTCCGAAGCATTCAAAGCTACTGCACAGCCCAAAGCCAGGATGTGGCCATAATTTAGGGATTGCCATTTTATATTAGCATAACCTTCTTCTCCAAAAAGTTGATCTTGGGAGATTTCCATATCTGTATCTCTACTTCATCGTTCAATGGTCTTAGCCTCCTCTTTCTACCAACTCCTCCATTTTGATTGTGAACCAGGCTCCAAAACTTCTGCAACCAAATCTCTCCAATAATTAGCTGTAATTTTATTACAAGTTGACCATGAGTTTAACATCTACTTCACAAATGATGAGTGCATACCATATGAGTCTATCATTTCTTTGAATCTCCTTAAATCTAACATTGCCATAGGAATCCAATTAGCTCTTACAGAGTCTTGGGGATATCTATCATTTGGCAATTCCTATATGTTAACTGTATCTATTAAGATTGGTTGTTTGAAAACCTTATATTGCAATGTTGAAATTGACTTTCCATTGATGTCCTCTGTCTGGAATTGAATATCTCTATGATCTGTTATTAAGTTTTTCTAAGGTCTGTATCTTGGCACTCATATCAAACAACTTTTTTAGAGATAAACCGAGAATTATCAAGATTAACAACATTACATCAATCCCAGTTAAGTTGTTTAGCCCTTCTTCTACTTGTTCCATTCTAAAATCATGCATTGCCTGATCACACAGAGACCTCACTCTATCATCATTGCATTTCCCATTTTTTAATGTGGGGGGAAAGCTCTCTCTTAACTAATTCCTCCCTTTAAGAATTCCCAATTTTCTCACCAAACTTTGATGATGAAGATGTGAGACTGACTGCTGATGCGTAGAACAGTAGCAGCCAGACGGATTGCCATCCTTACTAGGATTTCACACCTAGATTGACAGCAGCCCAAGAAAGTGGTCCAGGGAGAGCCCACCAGGAGAGAAGAAAGGAAAACCTAGCCAGCAGGGAGGTGACTCTGGCCGTGTAATAGCTCCAGTCAGCTTATGCCAGTGCCTGTAAAGCTACAGGCAGGTGGCTTTTTCATGAATTTGTATCATGAAAAAGTTGGACATCAAATGTAACACAAATTCTAATTGTTATTTTTAATAAAAACCCAGAGTCAGATATTAGAGGGTGAAAGTTGAGAGATCAGAGAAGCATTGTACCCACTAGAGAAACCTTTTACCTCTATTGAATCCTCAGACTGAAGGGGCGATCCTGTCTCTACATATCCTCAGACTGCATCTCAGCCTGCATCCTCAGACTGCATCTGAGCTCCTGTCTCTCCTCCCACCTTATATTTCTTTCTCCATCCATCCGAATCATTCCTATCTCCACCTCCTTAGTGCTGAGATTAAAGGAATGTGACTTCCTAAGTACTGAGCTTAAAGATGTGAGCCACCACCACCTGTTTCTGTTTCTCTTTGAGACTGGATCTATCTAGTGTAGGACAGGGTGACCTTGAACTCACAGAGATCCCTCTGTCTCTATCTCCGGAGAGCTGGGATTGAAGGTGTGTGCTACCACTGCCTGGCCTCTGTGGCTAACGAGTGGCTGAGCTCTGCACTCTGATCTTCAGGCAAGCTTTATTTGTTAGATTATAAAATGTCCCTACAGATGAGTGTGTCTGAAGAGCTGAGAAAAGAGGCCTTCAAAAGTGCATCCTTGGTCATAGAAAACAGCAGAGCCTGAAGTGAAAACATTGATGGCAAAGAGCTTATCCACACACGGAGTTCAGTGCTGCAGTTACTATCTCAGATATAAAGGACGGAGGGGGAGGCAGTGGACGGCACAGTTGCTGTGTTATAACAAAGTCCAAGGACAATTTGTCTTTTTTTTAAGTTTTCATGTACACCTTCATGCAATAGCAAAAGCGGAGGTGAGGGAGAAGGAAGGAGTTGGACGGTGGAGGGGAAGTTAGAAGAGAAGATGGAACAGAAGATGGAGAACTAGCAGAGTACTAGAGATTTGTCACCCAGGGTTGTGGTGCAAGAATTTCACCATGTTAGCTTCTGTTGTGGACCCTCTGGGTCTGGGGTCTGGGTCTGAGCACACCACTTTTGATAAAAAAGATGCTCAGGTGGGCATACCTCTGTTGACTGGCCAGCCATCTTTGATGATAGCAA
Source organism: Neodon shergylaensis (assembly GCA_025134845.1). Classification (NCBI taxonomy): domain Eukaryota; kingdom Metazoa; phylum Chordata; class Mammalia; order Rodentia; family Cricetidae; genus Neodon; species Neodon shergylaensis. Next base: position 1,006,320 of record JABTXL010003627.1, read on the forward strand.
GAGGAATTCTGTTTGTGTTTTAGAAACAGAAGCTCACTGTGTGGTCCAATCTAGCCTTGAATGCTTGATCCTCTGCCTCTGACTTGCACCGCCACTCCTTGCTCAAAGAAAGAGCTCGCGTCTTCTTAAAACTGTTCCTTGTGTTCATTGTAGGAAGTAAATGATCTCTTCCCAAAATCTGTGCAGAGTCTCAGGGCCATTGAGGACTGAGATCCTGAAGTCCTGGTGTAGGCCAGGATAGACCAGGGGCAGGTAAGAGGGAGACAGAATGTCGCATCACAGCTCTATTGAGCATCACGAAGACCCCAGCTGCTCCCAAGAGAGCAAAGCAGCAGCCACGCCTCTGAGAGCCCACAGTGGCTCTGCTTGCACCTTAGGGAGGGCTCTCCCCTAGAGACCCTTGGGGACAGAAGATGAACAGAACTTTAAGATCCCAGGAGGAGATATTCAGTATTACTCTAGCATAGGTCCTGGATACACTTTGAGTGAATGACCTAAGGAGACCCAAGGAATTGACATTGTTTGCTCAAGCAGAGGATTTTCTCCCCGGCAGACTCCTCAGTAAACTAAATACTAGGGTCACATCCAGTCAGTCAGTCAACATTTAACAGCACTTTCTGTGTGCCAGACAGTGAATTGGAAATGCGCACACTCATAAACGCGTGGCCTTCTTCTGTACTGAGACATCCCTGAGTGTTTCACTGAGCACGACTAGGCTCAGAGTCGTCTCGGGTGGTTCAGAAGTGTTCTGTTGAAGCCAGCTCATGGTCCTAAAGAACACCAGTAGTAAGGGTAAGATTTGGCCCTGGGGATCAAGCGCACTTCCGAGAAGGGAGGACACCTTCAGTGTGCTTTACCTACTTGGGAAAGAGGGCATCTGCTGGTGCAAAGCATTGCAGGGAAATGTTCTCTGAGCAGCCTGAATGTGCTTGCTGATGGTGGCAGAAGGCATTGCAGGCTAGCTCTGAAAAGACTTTAGGCCCTGTTAAGAACCAAACACCTTTTGCATAGTCATTAGCTTTAACCTGCAAATTCCACATACTAGGATGGAGTCTTAAGGTTCCCGCCCTGCTTGCTTCAAACCTATGGCTTGAACACCTCTTAAGATAGCCAAGAAGTGAAGCCAGCCTAGATGTCCATCACCAGGGGAGTAAGTAGAGAAAATGCGGGGTAGCTACACAGTGGAATTGATTCAACTGTAAAACTGTCTTTCACAGGAGAGTGATACAATAGAAAGTTATCATGTAGAATTGGGAAGGCAAGTGTTTCAGGGTCCTCTCAGGTTTTGTATAGATACGAAACAACATCCATGTGTATATGCTGTGGTAGTAGAAGCAAAAGTGTCTAGAAGAACAAAGGAGACCAGGGAGGGAGAGAAGAGAAAAAGGAGGAGTGGGGAATGAGAAGATTATATTAGGTTCAAAAATATTCTTATGAAACCCACCCATACATGCTATGAATACATCCTGTAAGAAACAACAATGATACAATAATTCATCAACACTAAACAAAGCTGGCATGACCTGTTTTTATAGCCTTAGTAGCTCATCTCTCCCAAAATTGTACCGAAACCAAGTGTCCAATCATGACAATGAAGACCTCCCCCTAGGTATTCCTGATTATCTGTGGTTTGGGGTCATACCAATTTTAAATATATATATTTACATATATAAAATTATATATATATATATATATATATATGGAGGTCATGTGGACTGTCATTTAGGATGAGATTCCAGTTGTCTCTCGGGAGTAACTTATTTCAAAGAGCAGGTGTGGTGCCTTTGTTCCAGGCCAGCACGCTGAAGATTTATGGCTTTGTGAAGACTGAGAAGTGAGATACATGAGAATCCAATTTATTCTTAGAAGGGTTGTACTGTCCCCTGGGTACAAATTGCATCTGCAATTGGGTAGGGAGTGTTTATGTTAGATAATAAATTTTCTAAATAGGGCAGGTCTCAACTTTACGACAAAGGATGTGGGTGAAATCAGGAAGCAGAATGTGGGAGCAGAGAACAGATCTCTGCAAAAGCCCAATGAATTAGAGGCTAATTCACAGAAGATGTTCTGAAGGAAGACAAAGGACGAGGTGGCCGGAAAGCAGGTCAGCGTTTTCTGAAATGTCACCATGCTGCGAGAACACAATTTCTAAAGCTTTATTGCTATGATCACCCCACAGATGAGTCCTTCCCTGAGTGGACTCTTCTGCATCTTCACCCTTGTCATCCAGCTCACCATGATGGGGAAATCTCAAAACTTGAAACTTCAGATAGAGACAACTAGACTCCTCCCCCCAGAAAATGTGCACTTGAGAAAATACAGCTTTTAAGGAATAATTTCAGAGGTTATCAAAATAATAGCCATATTGAAGCTCTTACCACCACGTGCCAGAACACACGTCTGTGTGTATACAAGTGTATATACACTTGTGGCAGCATATGTACAATCTGATGCAGCATTTCACACCTCCTTGTTAAAAGTGAGGGGAGTGCAAGGATGAGATGATGTGGGTTGTAAGAGATGAGGGGGTCAATGTGCTCTCAACAGTCTAGGATGTGGGGTGTTATGTATGCATACCACTTGCCTAGGCTGATGGAAAAGCCAGTCTCGGAACTATGGGGAACATTTTGACTAGTAGCAGATGCTTCCCAGAGGGGAGAAGTGGTCCAACAAGAGTGTTGGCAGGTCCTTGGACCAGGGCATGTTTTACTTGTACTTCAAGCCACCTTATGCAGAACCTTGGCTTCAGGGTGATCAAGTGTGGACCTCAGCTTGTAACAATTGTCAGAAGGGTTGTTGGAGTCATTTTCCAAATCAGAAGGAGATTGAGATGAGGGAAGTGGAATCTGGTAAATATTTTTATTTTTAAGGCTTGGCAACTCCTAAGATGGAGCTTGACATTAATTCCCTTGTGCTGGACATGGCATCCTGACCAATGCCAGAAAGGCTGAAGAATTCATCCACACATACCTTTCTTTGTCCATACATACATTCATTCATCTACCCATCCCTCTATCCATCTATTCATCTTATTTATGCACCTGTTCATCCATGTATTCATCTATGCATCCATCCATCTATCCATCACCCATCCATGTACTAATCTACCTATCCACATATTAATCTATCTATTCATCTACTAATCTATTCATCCATCTGTAGGCAGAGGCTGCCTGTTCATTTCCCGGCCACCCAGACTCCCGAAAGAATCACACAAAAACTATATTATTTAAATTACTGCTTGGACATTCACTTAAGCATATTGCTAGCTAGCTTTTATATCTTTGATTAGCCTATTTCTATTAATTTATATTTTACCTTGAGGCTTGTGGCCTATCATGAGTAAGCTAGCAGTGTGTGTCTTTCTCCTTTGGCTGCTCCATGGTGCCTCCTTGACTCTGCCTACTGTCTCCCAGCATTCAGTTTAGTTTTCCTGCCCACCTCTATTCTTTTAAGCCACTAGCCAAAACAATTTATTAACCAATAATAGCAACACATAGACAAAAGGACTTCCCACACCATCCACCCACTCATCTCTCTATTTATCCATTTATCCATCCGCTCATTTACCTACCCACATATCCATCCATATACCTATACATCCATCCATCCATTTATCCATCTATTTATCTACTCATACAGGCATCCCTCTATCTACTCATTTATTCATCCATCTATCCATCTACCCATCTATCCACTCATGAATCTATTTGTCTACTTACTAGTGGCTTACCAGAACCCTATCCCATGCCAGACTAACAATATAGAAGTGAAAAATGATTATATTTCTGCCTCCTTGGTGAATATACTCTTGTAGAAGGGAAGAGAGATAATGTATGTTTATATTATCTCAGATGGCAATACTTGCTAAGAAATTCATAGTGATGGAAGACTCATAGATGGAGGTCTGATTTGTTTACAGAAAGCTTTCAGAACATTGAGATGGGGACGCATGGCTGAGAGCTGGAGGAGTGAGAGATGAGGTACATCACTCTGGGAACAATGTTTCTGGACAGCATTGTGGGGGTTCTGTGATGGAAGTTTGCCTAGTATGCCTCAGTAACAACAAAAACAGCAGAATGACTGGAGCAGTGGGTGCAAACAGAGAGCAGAACGGGCCAGGCGGCATGGGGGAGGTGAGCAAGATAGTAACAGGATTTATCACCTCAGCTTCTAGCCTGAAAGGAGAAAGCTGTTGCTAGGTTTCCACAGAGGAGTGCTGTGATTAGATCTATGCTTGCAATATGGTTTCACGCTGGCTGCCTCTCACAGGCTTATTCCGACTGCTGTGTGAAAGATGGCAGAAGGAGAGGGACATCCCTTCCACCTTGGAGAAGAGAAGGCAAAGGGTCCTGCTGGAGATCAGAAGAACCTTCCCGGGGAACCACAGAGAGCCTGTTCCAAATACTTCTTGGCCAAATATGCCACAATTCAGTTATTTGGGAAAAAAAAAAAGACTTGAAGGGGGCACCGTGAGGTGCTTAATCTAAGGCCACATTGCTTGGTGACAGAAGTGGAGTAGCCATACCAGTCTTTAGATCAGCCTTGTTCAGTGTACGAATATTGAATAGGATGACAATGAAAGCATGGTGACTCTCTAGTAATGGGAAATGGTGTGGGGTGGGGATCTCACTGATGCAGGAAGCCCAGGGCTTTGGAGAAGTTCATTTGGTGTTTCCATAATGACTAGAGAGTGGAGATGCATAGGACTTCAGTTAGATCTCCAGAGCCCACATATAAAAGTTCACACTTGCAATTCCCATCCTGGGGAGATTGAACTGAACCTTACTTGCCAGCCAGCCTAGCCAAATCAGAGTCCCAGTTCCCAGTGAGAGACCCAGTCTTAAAACTCAAGGTTAGAGGTCAGGGAGATAAGTCAGTGGGTAAAGCACTTGTGCACAAATCATGAATACTGACTAAAGATGACCAATACCCATGTAAAAAGTCATGTAAGTATGGTAGCCTGCCTGTAGTTCTAGGGACCAGGAGGCAAAGACAGGATCACCAGAAGAAGTTGGCTTGCTAGATCAACCAATGCCTTGATTAGAGAAAGAGAGGAGAGAGAGAGAGAGAGCAAGAAAGACATGCAATATCAATCTTGTCATCCACATGCATGAACATACATGTGCACCCACATACATGAGAATACACACACCCAAAGAATATGCCCTACTTGGTTCTATGATTGTCTCTGGTAAGGGACTAAGAATCCATGCCTTTGGTGGTGTGTCTCTTCAGAGATTCAAGGCAGACTGTGGTAGTTTGAATGTAATTGTCCCATAAGCTCACAGGGAATGGCACTATTAGGAGGTGTGGCTCTGCTGGAGTAGGTACGGACTTGTTGGAGGAAGTCACTGGGGTAGGGGGGCACTTTGAGGTTTTCTATGCTCAAGATACCTCAGTGTCATAGTCCACTTCCTGTTGCCTTCTAATCAAGTTGTGGCCAGCACCATGTCTGCCTTAAACCCGCCATGCTTCCCACCAGGATGATAAGGAACTGAACCTCTGAAACTGTCAGCCAGACACCCCCAATTAAATGTTTTCCTTCATAGGTCATGGTGTCTCTTAATAGCAAAAGAAACCCTAGCTAAGATACGGACTGTGCTTTAGTGGAACACAAAGCCTTGGTGCTAGAATCATGACCTTAGCTAGCCGTAAAGCCTACCCTGAGATTTTTGAGGCCAAGAGAAAATGATGCGCTTTTCAGGATTATGAAAATGAAACATGTCACGGTAGCGTTTCTCTCTCTGGCAAAGAATTATGGAAGTAGAAGCGATTCCAAGCTTCCTTTGTGACTGTCCTTTTGTTACAATATTAATGTGCTTAATTGTGGCAGATGTTAACTATGGGTTTTGCTGGGTGAGATTTGAACCTTTGAAGTGTTCGACCTGTTATTTAACATAGAAAATTTCAATTTTTCTAACTAATTAGATAATCATCATTTCTAAGGAGCCAAACTGCCTCCTGGTATATTCACAGGCAATGTGACATTTTCCCAAAGAATCTCTCCTCCTCTCTCTATGCTCGTGGAGCAAGCAGAGGCCCTTTCTCTAGTCGCATGAATTAACAGGACAGACCAACTCAGCCCTTGCTCCACACATCCTCCTGACTCAAACCCAAACTCGAACAATTCGATTCCTAGGAAATGCCGCTTGCACACTCCCCGGTGTTCATGAAACAAAGCTGAAATGCCTTGGCCCTGTCTCTCAAAGGATGTCAGGATGACCTCTTAGTTTCCTTCTTACCTCCTGATCCCATTAATCTACCAAAGAACAATTTGCTGTGGTTGTTTGATGAATTCAAGAGAGCAGGAACTTGACTGAAACAAATGTAATGAAAGAGCCTGTTGTTAAAAAAAAGGAAAAGGAAAAGAAAGAAAAGAAAAAGGCGACCTAAAGCATTCACTGACCCTTCTGAGGAACGGTGATGAAATGGAGCAGTGCCAAGATTGGAGCATAAAGTCATACACAAGCAGCTCGAGTTCTTAATCTAAACGACACTTAAAAATTATTTCAAAACTAGCCCTCCAGGTTCTCCCGGAGTTGCAGGATTATCCTTATAAACGTGAGCCCCAAAGTTCCACCTCCCAAAAGACCCAGAGAAAGAGGTCAAGAAACCACAGTGAGCATAAAAACAGGCCTCCAGTCTCCACCCATGCACGCACCCTTAAGTGTCTCCTTGTTTGAGAGCTCTCATAGCCACTTTCATCAAATCTTCCCGGAAAGGAAAATACAGCTTTCAAAAGGGAGCCTCCCCAAACTCTCCTGAGGGATGTCCTCCCCCTCCCTCTGTGTACCAGGCCTTGCATGCTTCCAGAAAAATTACATATTTACACATGTGACTCCTACCTCAGGCCACAGGGAGAACTATTTGTGCTTTCTATTTGCCAGGATAAAACCACTGCACACAGTAATTTCTGGATATTTTTAGAAATGAGCTCATTTTGGTGAGGAAAAAAAAAACCCTCTAGGTTTTTTCTAAATGAAACCCTGAATACAGCTTACTTATATTTTACAATCCCTTAGCTTCCCCACTCGCTGGGTTCACATGCCTGGTTAAGAAGCCCACGCCCACTGTGCCATGGGAAAAGGGGCTGTGGAGCAGGAGCGACTTCTATGTGTGACAAATCTCGGTTCACGCATGAAGATGCATGTTCCTGTGGCGAGCAGCAATAAGAGGAACTTATCAAGACTTCCTGTGGCAGATTGAAGAGTTAAGAGGAGCTTGTCATCAATGTGGACACTATTACTCATTTTCCGAAAGGGACTGATTAGTGACTCACTGGAGCTTGAGTGTTTGCTCGCCTGTCTCTGAGGTGAGCTGCCGAGACTCAAGCTGTTGAGATGGGGACTTTCCCAGGCGGCTCTAGAGGCAGCTGACTCAGCCCTGCACCCTCACCAATTTGTTTGCAGAAAGTGTGGGAGGGCAGCCGCTGTGGGCAGTCTCTTAATGTGTCCCCCTGCCTAGGTTTGCTTCTGTGGGATGCGTGTGCAGGGGCTGGGGAGATGTCTTCATCCGCCAAGCACTTGGTGCATATGCATAAGAACCAGAGTTCAGATCCTCTGGATCTAAATAAAAAGCAGGCATTGTCTAGAAAGCCAGCACCCAGGAAGGAAACACAGAAGAATCCCTGGGGCTCATTGGTCAGCGAATATAGTCCAGTCAGTGAGGGACCCTGTCCCAAAGAAGTAGATGGGTGACTATAGAAGATACCCCAGTGACAGTCTTTGGCCTCTGCATGTATGTCCACACATGTGCCTGTGTGTCCATGCACACACACACACACACACACACACACACACACAGAGAGAGAGAGAGAGAGAGAGAGAGAGAGAGAGAGAGAGAGAGAGA
>JABTXL010003627.1:1015205-1097790 GCA_025134845.1 Neodon shergylaensis
AGCCAGTGGTACACACTTCCCCTAGCCAGTGGTACACACTTCCCCTATTTCTACCACTTTCAGTTCTAAAGACAGCCCAGGACTTGCTGTTGGCACACACTTGATGGGGACAGAGCATCGGCTCAACTAAGAGGTGTCACATGCCCCGTGGGAGATTCTCCCATCTAGACATTGCCTTTAACTGAGATGGAGACGGGGTCTCCCAGTATGTCTCCCTGCTATGGCAGACATACTAAGCTGTCCCCACAGCTGCCCTTCCTAGGGTCTGTAGAACTGAACTCTAGTGAGGCACATGACTGTTTAGAATCAATTCTCAATCTGACTCTGTTAGCTATGGCCATGGGACTGGCTCCAGCCATGGAGTGTGCACAGAACTGTTGAGGGAAAACTCTAGAACTTTCTCAACCCCACTGGCACACGGCTGCTTCTTAACTTTGCCTCTTGCAGCTTGGATGGAGATATGTGCAGGTGTGGTGTCTCCATCCTCAGGCTTGTGTATAAAGAAACACCCTGAGAATGCAGTGAATATCTGTCCCCATACTTCATGATTCCTAGATGTTCTGCCAGCCCCAAAAGAGCTCTCTCTGGATGCCTACAAATATATGTCCTTTAGTTCAGCCACTGCTATCTAAAGGTCAAACCTAACTCTCTCTCACCTACCTGTATCTCCCATTCTCATTTTTAATTTGGTTGTTTAGAACATCAGGAGACAGGCAGCAGGCACTTCACTGGGACAGGATGTCATACATCTGCTCTCACAGGCAGCTCTCACATGGCTTCAGAAGGAAGGGACATCTTTTTCCATCCTCCCCACTAGCCAATCAGACTTGGTGACTCTTGACTTGGGTTCTCATTGTCTCTTAAAAGAGGGTGCTGGGCAAGGGTGGAGACCATTTGTGCCACAGTCCAATCTGGTCAGGATAATTTTTCAATTGAGGTTTCTTCTTCCCTGGGGGACTCTAAGCTGTGTGAAGTTGACAATAAAAACTCACCAGGGCACTGATTTAACATTTTTGTTTGTTCGTTTTTTATAAAAACCAGAGTCTGAGATGAAATTGAGTTGTTAAGAGGGCACAGAAGAGCCTGTCTCAGGTCTAGTCATGGAGAATCTGTGTCAGTCTTGAGCCTGCTCTTTGCCATGATTCCTCTGATATTGGTGTGAAGATGACATGAAACCAGATGAACTAGGAGAGGAGGTGAAGGGACAGGATGGGAACTACAGGCTCACAAAGCATGGCAGCATGGGATAGCCATGTTAACAATGCATCCCTGAATGAATAGGAGCAAGGATAGCCTAATAAAACTTTATTCACAAAAACAAAACTTGAACCCAGAGCACAGTTGCTAAACTCTGCCCAGAGATGTCTCTATCACTTAGGAAAGTCAGAACAAGGACTGAAGTACACAGTACAAGGACTGTGCCCCAACCCTCTTTTTAAGATATACTGTATGACCCATTGGTGGCTTGTGTAATGTAAGGCAATTTTCAGAGCTGTTTGGAATAAAGTCAAAAGTCGGCATAAATATTCTCAGGTAAATTATCTTGTGTGACCCACACAGGATCTGTTCTGGTCCATGGAACTTGTACAACACAGCCAACCCCATTCAGGGGACATGGACACCAGGGCTTACATTTGAGGGAGGAAAGGGAAAGGATCTGCAACCAGGGCAGCCAGAAGAATAGGAGGTGTGGAAGGTGAAGGTTGGGCACAAGTTCTAATGACTTCTGAACTGTTAGGAAGAACAAAGCTTCATGAAGTGAGCCATGGCCCATAACCTAGTTCCATTCTGTTGCAGGGATAAAATGCTATGACCAGAGCAATTTACCAGGAGAAGGGTTTGTTTGGCCTACACTTCCAGGTCACAGCCCATCACTGAGGGAAGTGAGGACAAGAACTTGAGAAGAACTCAAAGCAGAACTCGTGGAGGAATAATGCTTGTTGGATCACTCACTCCTGGGCTCATGTTCAGAGAGCTTTCTTGAACAGCCCAGGCCCACTTGCTGGGGCTGGTGCCACCTATAGTGGGCTGGGCCCTCCTGTATCAATTGGCAATGAAGACAACACTCTACAGACATGCCAGTCTGGACAATTGAAATTTCCTCTTCCAAGGTGACTCTCAGCAGGGTCAAGTTAACAGGACTAACCAGGACACCCTGGCACTCCCTTGGTCCTATCTTCATCTAGCTAGACCATGGATGTATTGGTTATATTTGCCAACACTGAGATTCTTTCCTCAGGGGCCCTGAAGTATTCAGTAGCCCAAGATTTCTGGTCCCTCCCTGCCCTTAATTCTTTCTCTCTTATGAGATGTTGTCATTGCTTTTTGAACTGCCATCCTCCCAAGAAAAGTGTCATTAATATTTTATACCATACATGGGACTCAAAGTTTCCAAATGTTTGAAAAGGAGATGATAGCCCCACTCCCCTAGTTTCTGGATCAGTGGACTGTTAAATAAGATTTCAGTTGCATCTCTGCCCTTACAGTCATGACCGTACAATAAGCACATGTACTGAGCCCATGGCCCCAGCACGAGCAAAGGGAGTCTCAGTTCCTCAGACTAATAAAGTCCTACTTCTCCTGTTCTGCCACTCATTTCATAATTCAGATTGATTTATGCAAGTGATTCCAAACTAGAAGAGGAGACACTAAGATTTGCTTGCTTGCTTGCTTCATTTTACCATGGGCCCAGTAAAGCTTTTAGATTGGCATGAGCTCACCAGAGCCCCTGAGAAGCAGAGGTCCCAGAGCTTGATGGGTAGCCTCATCTCATTCACACCCGAGGTCAGAAAAGGTTGCCTAATTTGAACTCTAAGTCAAGCACATCACTCACGCAACCGAAAGCTGTGATTGGGGTCAGCCTAGAGTCTCGGCAGCCTTTCTGGCATGAAAGAAGCTTTAGAGCTGTGGTTCTTTTGTGTGGAGACAGCCCTGACATCAGAAAGGAGCAAGAAGTCCCAGCTTTTGACCATTCACATGCATAACTATGGATCTGCGTTAGCCAGGACTTGGGGTGTCTCTAAACAGGCCTGGAAGTGTGGTCCATGTCTCCATTGTGAATCTCCCTCTTCTTTCCTTCCTTGCTTGCTTGCTTACCAGTTGGTCAACTCCACCAGGACATCTCCTAGTGACATACACCCAACACAGCATGTCCAGCATGTACAGCACCATCCTTTCTTTCCTCCACTGGGCCTCACTCAAGCTTCCCATTTCTGAGAAGAGAATGCTATCAAGTGGTTTCCAGGACCTGAACTGCCATGACTGTCCACTTCCTTGTCTTCTCCTCTTGTCCTGTGGGGTTCCTGGGAAGACCTCTGTTATCCACCCTATTTCTCCCTGCCAACCTCCTCTTAAACCTGCGGCTCTGTCTCCTCCCACCCCATAATGACCATCCTTCTTTAACCTGAGAGTGTCGGCTCCTGCCTAGATACTTCCTTGTCCCTGTAGTCATGATTACCAGATGGACTCAGCCCTCATGATCTCTGCCCTATTTTCAGTGAGTCGGTGGCTGTATAAGTTAGGGTTTTATTGCTGTGAAGAGACACCATGACCATGACAACTCTTATAAATGAAAGCATTTAATTGGGGCTGGCTTAAAGTTCAGCAGTCTAGTTCATTATCATCATGGCAGGAAGCATGACCGTATGCAGGCTGGCATGGTGCTGGAGAGGTAGGCAGGAGTTCTACATCTAGATTGGCAGGCAGCAGGAACAGAAGAGTGAGCCACTAGGCCTGGCTTTAACTTCTGAGACATCAAATCCCAGCCCCTGTGGGACAATTACTCCAGAAGGCCACACCTCCAATAATGACACCCCCTATGAATCTATCAGGCCATTTGTATTCAAACCACTATGGTGACCGTACTGTATCCTCAAATTATCATCTGTCTGAGACCTCAAACTATTACCTCATGTGGAAATAGGATCTCTGCTGATGTAATTCAGACAGAAATGAAATGAGATCATGTTAGATAAGGTGAACCTAACTCCAGCAAGCAGAATCTTAAGAAAGAGAAAAGGCCATCCCAGGCAGGGAAGGAAGAAGCAGGCATGAAAAGGGTGCTGCCGCAAGTCTCGCATCTCTAGGAGCCACCCAACCAAAGCTGGCTGAGGCAGGAAGGACTCTCCCTTAGTGTCCTCAAAGGGAACATAGGCCCGCAGACACCTGGAGATTGAACTCTAGCCACCCAGTTGTGGTAACTTGTGGCACCAGTGAATTCTCTGTTCTTAAAATTCTTGCCACATCTGCATATTTCCTGCTACTGATGGCTCAGTGTTCTCTGATAGTCCTAATGCTGTTTGCTATGACACATTAGTTCCAGAAACGCAGTCAATCTGCTCTCCAGAGAAGCAGCAGCTCTGTGTGTGATGAATAGCTGATGGCTGCTTTAGTCTGTTCAGACGGCCATAGCAAAGCACCTTAGACCAGGTAGCTTATTAACAGCAGAAACGCATGGCTCATGGTTCTCGAGTCTGGAGAGATCAAGGTCAGGGATAGCAGGACCAGCATTTTCCCACAGATGCTGTGTCTCTGGGTCCTCACCAAGAGAGAAGGTTCCTCCAACTTCTTCAGTGAAGGCACTAATTCCTTAGTGAGGGGGAGCACACAGGACCCAGTCACTTCCTGAGTACCTCCCACACCTCTTTTTACTGCACTTAGACCTGGGTTTTTGAATGTGAATGGCGGGCACTAGTATCCAGATCATAAACATAGATCAGGTCAAATCAACATAGTGTTATTAATCAGGCCGGCAAGATGGCTTAGTAGGTAAAGGCACTTGCCACTAACCCTAACAACCTGAGTTGGATTCCTGGGATCCTGAGTGTGGAAAGGGAGGGAGGATAGAGTTGCTACAAGCTGCTCTCTATCCTTCACACACACACACACACACACACACACACACGCTCATGCACACAATGTTATAAAAAAATAAAGCCCAGCACTAGTTATTTCTAGATACCACTGCTCACCAAATAAGTTTCTCCTTTTCTTTGTCGGAAAGACTGACAAGTGTCTGAGATCAAAGAGATCAATATCTGAAGCAATGGTGTCCCCTCCTCCATCTAATCAGGATGAAATGTGGACTTCTAGAGAATATTTTTTTTTCTCAAGCACATCCTAGTGAGACTGAATGAGGTGAGTGTGTTTCCTGAGGTCATCGCCTACTCTCTTGGCCCCCACCATCCTCCATGAAACTTGGGGGTTCTCAACCACTTCACACCCATGCTTGACCTGGCCCAAGCACCTCTTCTAGCCTCATTGCTTACAATGAGTCCATCTATCTTTTCTCCCAATGGGTGACATTAATCCCAGGACTTGCTATGCTGGCATTTGGCCATTGAGCTGTATCTCTGGCCCACTTTGTGATTTTTAGTTTGATCATATTGTCCAGGCTGGCCTTGAACTCATAATCCCCCTTCCTCAACTTCTTCAGGAGCTGTGTTATGGGCCTATGTCACTACTTCCACCTGGCACTCTCTGGTGTTTCCAAAGCACTTGCTTTGTCATGGGACACCCTCTCATCCCACCACTGTCCCTCTGCACACAAGGTTTCCTGGCAGCTCCCCTAACCCTCTCTCCCTTGAAGACAGACAAAATTATTAATTAGCCTACTACATAGATGAGGAAACTGAGTCTCAGACAGGCTATGAGACCCAGGGCTAGTTGTTTTCATGTAGAATCCAAAGGTGGCTTCCAACACTGACAGTCCGAGACTCTGCAACTCTCATACATCCTAGCAGTGTGATCTAGTGGGCAAAATTGTCAGCACCTGGGCCCTAAAAATAGCAACCCCGTAGAATCAATTCATTTAGAGAGTGCCATGCAGATTCTGCCTGCAAACTCTGGCTCCCTTGTAAAATAAGACAGAAATCCCTTTTCCCATGGTACCACTTTGCAGGGGCCATGGGCAGATGGGGATGAGAGATGATGGTGGTGTTTGCATGCTGTCCTCCTAATGAGTTGCATTTGCCCTGCCAGTCTGTTCCTCTACCGCCGGTGCAGACTCATTCATGAGCTACCAAGGGAATACCTCCTCCCGCTCTGTGCCGGTCAATCTGAGTGCGCTTGAACCATAGTGTCCAAGGGCCTCAGAAGCTAAAACACAGCCTCCAGAGAAAGCAGATATGGCCACCATGGACCTATGTTTTAATGAGCTTGCATCTCATGCTGGGAATGTGGGAGTAGAGATAAGATTTTCCCTAATCACTTTTTTCCTGAATGAGCCCAGGGTGCTCAGCCTCCCATTGTGAGGCAATTCAGCTAACTATGTTTGCCCTGGCATAGTAGACTTTCTGTTGCTGCAAGGATACCTTGTGCTGGGTGATTTATACAAATGAGATCCATGGTGCCCAATGTGCCAGCACTAGGGAGGGGTTTGTGTTACATTATAACACAACACAAGCATTGCATGAGGAGGCTGAACAAGCTGCTGGCTTAGATCTCTCCTGAGCTCCAGGGGAGCCACCCTCATTACTTCATGTCAAGGCCTCTCTTCCAAATCCTTTCAACATGAGCTGGGGATGAAGGAACATATTCAAATCACAGCACCCTGTAAGCAGAGCAGGGTGATAACTCCCCCACCGAGACTGGAAGAAAATGCAGGTTTGGGGCCTTGCCTACAGAGTGGGAGTCTGGGACTAGCACAGGAAGCTGAAGCTCCTGATGCTGATGACCTTTAGCCACCTGGGAAGTCTTGAGGCCGCCAACTCAGCTCAGGTCCAGGCCTTCTAGGTGGGCGCATGCATTCATCCGTTGTACCACAGAACCAACTGTGATTTTTGCGCTCCCTGGTGCTGTCCTTGGTCCTGGAGACAAAACCACAGGAAACAACCCCTCTCATGCGAGCTAATTAGTAAGCAAGCCTCTCAAGTTGGGTGATGGGGACATGGGAAGAAATAAAGGCTAGAAGTGACAAGGGACTGGGGAGCTGAGATCAGTAAAGGGAAAAGGGGGAGGAGGGAATCCATGCATATTTGAGACTAGTCCTTCCGGGTAAGGGTACAGCAAAGTGAAGGCCACAGGGTAAAACTCAGCTCAGCTATGCAGCCTGGGACAGACAGATGGACACAGATGCAGATAGACAGATCTAGGTTACTGGGCTGTGGGGCAGGGAGTGAGTTCTGTAAGTTTAGCGCATCTGACATAATAGTTCCAGGTAGGACAGACCATACATGTGATGACCCCACAGGAAAGTTCCTCCTGCCCGGTGTGCCTATTGTTCCGTTCCTGGTTAGGTAAACAAATCCCTGCCAGTATATTGAAGTTGCCCCATCATGAGAGTTCTGCCTCATATCATAGTTTTGCCTCAGAGCCCAGGCTGTGCCCGATAGCCCCGGTCAGGAGTAAGCACACAGTCTAGGCGCAGGCAAGCGTATTCGTCCAGGTTTCCATAGTCTCCGTCTCATAACACTCTACTGCTCAGCACTCTCTTCACAAAGTGGCACATTGTATTTCTCATTTCCTCATCAAGCAACTCACGAGAGGGTGGCTGCTGTGTTGTGAGGACACACAGGGTGCCCAAGGCAACGCCGCTCTGCAGTGGGAGCAAGGGGATCTGTTGTTCGGTTGGCTGTGGACTGTGAGGAGAAGGGAATAAAGGCTGATTACAGGACTCTGGGGATCTAAGATGCTGAGGGTTGAAATGAGAAAGGCATGAGGGGGAAAGCGAGACCTTGAGGGACCACATGCTAATGTTGGATGGTGATTTAGGGTGACAATAATTATGGTGGTTGTGTTTTTCTCCTGAGGCATCCCTACCTCGAGGTGAGGAAGCCAGTTCTAACTGGATCTTGGATTCTGATAGGGAGATCAGGAGAGAGTTAAGAGTTTGGGAGGGGAGAATGGCCCTGGGACATGGAATCAAGATAGGGGACAATCAGTTGAGGATGAGGACATGGTGGACAAGACTGGAGGAACACAAGGCCATGTTCATGGAGATTTACACTGAGCATACTGAACTGATCTGCCTAAGTGCGAAACCTTTACATTACATCATATCCATCAGTGGCTGCAGGGGCCCTGGCCAACACCCACCCATCCACTCCCACTGCTGCTTACCTGCTTTCACAGGGGCTTCCTCGTGAAGAGCTCTGGGTCTGGTGTAGCAGACTGCCTCAGGCACAGACCACTTCAGCTCAGTATGCTTGGTGCAAATAGAAAAAGAGCAACGTGACCTTGGGAGTGGGGTCTGTGAAAGCTCTGGGATCTAGGGATGCCTCGGATCACAGGAAGGTGGTTCTCTAATCATGCCTGTGGAGATAAATGCTTTCCTGCCTCGTCCATGAAGGGAGCCATCACTTCTAGTGCAAGCTTGCACATCTGAGAGTCAAATCTCCAGAGGTGTGCTTGGAAGAATGGAGGCAAGTACACCTGCTCAGTCGCCCAGTTCACTCCAGGCCTGTGGTGGACAAAGCTCTTGAACTGAATTAATTAGCATTACCATATTGGTGGCTTCTCTTGGCATAGCTGAGGAAGCCACTACCCCCCAAGCAGGGCTTTGCAAAGCCATTAGGTCACAGTCTAAATGTGGGAGATGATAAATACAAAGTATCCTGAATTAAAAGAATAAAGAGCAGTAAGCCTGTATCTCAGTTTCCCACTGAGAGCCCTCCAGCCCTCACCCATTCAGACAGTGTGGATCTGAGAATGACTGGAGATGACAGCCAATCAGTATTTAGAATATACAGAGAGGTTAAAAAACAAACAACCCAATCAAAAATTGGGCTATCGATCTGAACAGAATTCTCAGTAGAAGAAATTAAAAAAAGAAATGACTAAGGACTATGTTTAAAAGTGTTCAACGCCTTAGCAATTAGGGAAATGCAAATTAAAACCCCTCTAGGCTTTTCAATTGCCTCCATCACTGACTGAGATCACCAGTGTAGAATATTAAGAAGTTCCAGCAAAGGGCAGAGGCAGGAACAGTCTCCTGGCCCTCCTTGGCCATCTATCTGTGCTGTTTTTAAAAATAGCACACACAGCTGACATTTTACAATGTTCCTGAGCAGGGGTTGGGGTTCATTCCAGGGCAAGCCCAGGTTTGATAGCCTTCCAGGCATACATTCTATTGGAGTGTCATCTTGCCTGCCTCAGAAATGATGAGTTTGTGCCGATGAGATATTGTAGCAACCACCCCATCCACACCACGCTTCTCGTGTCCTTTGTGGCCACACAGCAGCTTGTTTTCAGCAGGGAGATGCTCCAGAACTGAGATGCAATCATTGTGAAAAATAGACTTGGAGAACATGGACCTGGAAGCACCGAATGGGCCTCTGATAGGATGTTCTGCCCAGAAAAGACACTGTTAAATCCCAAGAGCCCCACCCCCAGGCCACCACCTCTTCTGACCAGCCTGGCCCATGCCTTGCCCAGAAATATCACACCCAGACAAAGTCTAACTCACTTTCTAAAAGTTGGAGGACCTCCCCTGGAGTTCTCCCAAGCTCCTTCAAAACGCTCCTGTAGTGCTAACTCCTGCCTGTTTTAGCACTCAGTCCGGGAGGCACCCTGAGCCCTGGGCCAGTGCTCCTGGGAGCCACAGTGAGGCAAGAAACCAAGGCCTAGGGGAGAGCGTCCAGGACCACATGGCTAGTGTAGCATGTCCATGCAAGTAATTTCCACTAACTTAGAGATTTTCAACCAGCCTGATTAGGCGTCTGGGTTTAAGGTGATTATAGATATAGTCATCAATTTCTGAGTTTGTCTTTGTTGGTTGGGTGTTTGTTTCTTAGTTTCTGGCCTTCTAGCTAGATTGGCCTGTGGTTGAGCAAAGGGATACCATTCATGTTGGGGCCTGGACTTCAAGTGGCTGGGGTGGTCTTTGCTTAAACAGGGGGCTGGTAGTTGGGATACAGTGATAAGGAGGTGTGGGAAGATTGAAGATAAGTAGGGTGAACCAAGAGAGTGAGGGGGGATACCCAGGCATACAGCCTTCCATGGCAGAGAACATGGCCTGTGGTCAAGCAGGGTGTTTCCACCTGAGTAGGAGGCTGAGACAAGGTGGGGAGGAGAAGAGAGGCAATTGAGGGGAGGCTGAGCAGGCACTGAGAGAATGGGAAAGGTCTGTCCATGGACTGCTTACTAGGAGTTCTGGTGACTGGTATAGCTTCTAGTTGGGTAGGGGTCTCCACAGGGACTGGGAAAAGAGATACCATGACAAGAATAAACAGAGTAACTGGTGGTAGGGTGGGTGAGCACTGAAAGAGGGGAGATAGCTCATGGGCAGGCTGCCTTCCTGAAGTTCTGGCAGTCAGCATGGTCTTAGGTCAAAAGAGGTGTTTCTGCTGAAGTTGTGAACTGGGATATAGTGACAAGGAGGGGAGATGGGATCGGGGGCCGGCTGGGTAAGCACTGAGAGAGTGGGGGGGGGGGAACGTGGGCAGCTACCTGGAGTATAGCCAGCAAGGCCTCTGGTGGAGTTGGGAGTTTCGGCTAGAATTGTGGGCCGGAATTATTCTCCTTCTCCTCCTTCCCCTCCTCCTCCTCCTCCTCCTCCTTCTTCTTTTTCTTCTTCTTCTTCTTCACACATGGAATCCAATTAGAGCTACCCACATGAGCGTGACTGTGAGGCCATCCACGGGGCACGGGCATCATTCTAGGGGCCACTTCCCACAAAGAAGAATGGCTCTCCCTTTCTCAGCACCCACCAACTTCCTATCAATCCTCTGCTTGGGGCATGACATTGGGAGCCCCTTCCCCTCCGCGTTCCAATTTTTAAATGGCTTGATGGTATACAAGCTGCGCAAGTGCAGTGTGTCTGAAGACACAATGGGGAAAGTAGTGGATTTCGTTCTGACACCTCCATAGATGCTTCTGTCACCTTCCTGACACATTTATTTCCCCCTTGAGAGATCTTGCTGGGAGCCACTCTGGGTGGGGACCTAGTGTTTGCTGACCTAATTATCAGACACTGACATTGGAACCTTTGGCTCCTGTTTTATTTTCGTCATCAAGTTCATCCTTCCTTTAGGGCCCCTTGTCTTCTCCACACACAATCTCTTTGGCCTCGTGGATGTCCTGTTTACCTAGTGCTCATCAAAATTCGCGGGTTTGAAAAGTCCTAATGAGAATCAGAATGGAAAGGGAGATGCTGTGCAGCTCCCTCCCTCCGTCCTCCCCTGGAGGAGACTGTCTGGCGTCGCCAGTCACCCTGCGCATCTCTGCAGGTAGAGCTAATATTTGATCACCTCGGGGCCAGTTACTCTTTATTTCCAGGAAAGCTGTCATTGGTTGTCTCACCAAGGCTGACATTAACTCTATAAATGTGTGGGGTATGTGTCTCTGAAATCTATGGTTTTGCTGCTACAGCAAGTTGGGGGACTGAAGCTTGTTGTCACAGGCCTGCCCTTCCATCCCCAGGACACTCAAGTTTCATGTGTGCCCAGGAGTAACTGGTACCGTGCTGGGTTCCCAGATGCACAGATCAGAGAACAATGCCCTGTCCTTACAAAGTGCTTCTTGGTTTGGAGAGGCCCTTTGCTAGCATGACAGCATCAAATATCAAAGAGAACTTTCTAGAAACCTACTCCTTTCTAGATTGTGCTCTGTGTGGTTCAGTTTCCTGAGAAGTTCAGCACACCCATCCCATGAGGGCCAGATGGTGAATTCTTCAGTCCTTCTTGGATATTAACATTGGTGTGTGTGCACACATGAGTGTGCATGTATGTGTGCGTGGACGTGTGTGTGTGTGCGCGCACGTGCTCACGTGCAGGAAGGAGGCAAGGTTGGTGTCAAGTACCTCTCTTGATCACTCTACTTTTTTTTTAGTTCAAGATCTCTCCCTCAATCTGGTGCTCATAAATTCCATTAGACTGGCCAGTGAGCTTCAAGATCTACCTGTGCCCACCACTCCCTAGTGCTGGGGTTGCAGACACCAGCAGGGCGCTTGGATTCTATGTGAGTGCTAGGGTTTCTACCTCAGGTGTTCATGCTTGCACGGCAGGCACCTCACAGACTGAGCCATCTGCCCCGTCTCTTTTGGTTGTTTTTATGGTGTTTTATCTGGCATCTCTTATTGTGCCCACAAAGCAACACTGTGGGATCTCCAGGCAAGAAGGTTGAAGGATAGCAGGGTGGAGAAGTACCTCTGCCTGCTGACATGTGGTGCACATTTAATCTACCATCTTTATTATGACAAGAAGAAGAATGATTTCAACACAGGGTGACAGCTTGTTCTGAACATTGCAACCAGCATTGAAAGGCCCAGCTTTAAGAATGTACCAGAACAAAACAGTCAGGCAATCTGCTCAGGAGTCCAGAAAGAAACTCTGACTCCTCAAGGATCCTGTTGCCACACTTACTTTAGCCCTTTGAGGGGAGGTAAGGAGGGAGACAGAATCCTAGAGACCCTATGTCCTGTGACCTGAGCCTGTGATGACCCCCAGGCAGGCTCGGAGCTCACTCCTCTGCCTGTTTTTCTCTTACAGAGACATCAAACCGGACAACATCCTGCTGGATGAGCATGGTGAGTCAAGGTCTCCTTCCCCATTCCCTAGGGCCCCAATGCCACCTGGGGCATGGGAGAGGAATGACAGGTGGGGGAGTGGACCTTAGGTGCTGGAGGAACCACTCACTCTGTTTCAGTCCTGACAAAGGTAAGTCGAGTTGAACTATTAGCAGGCATCTCCTCTGAAGTCATTGCTGTGTATAAGCCTGTTTGAGGATGTCAGGGTACAGGGTACAGGTTCTATGAGATTAAAGTAATGTCCTAGGCTTGTGCAGAAGTGCAGAGGGTCTAAGGGCAGGTACGTGAGGTGCTGGGGGCAGTACCCATCCCTCCCTTCCCCCTTTCTCTGTTCAGGAACACTGAAAGCCATGCCATAGAAGCAGGCAAAACAAAGCTGAGAAGAGGTGTGCTTACCTCGACTGGGTCCCCCGGAAGCAGAGTCTTTCGGAAAGAGAGGCCCACATGGTAGCTATTGAGCCATGACCACTGATGCCATGCTATTGGAGAGGACCTCTATGTTCGAACAACTGTCCTGGGGCAGAATCCGGGCAGGACCACCCACCAACTCACTGGAGCTCTTAGTGCTTTCATTCATGAGAGCTGCTTTAGAAACTAGCAGGGAAATCCGAGACTGTTAATTGGTCCATAGCTCTGCTGTGATCCCTACAGCCATGCTCAGTCCTCCCAAAGCTGCTGCACAGAGCCAGGAGACATGAGTAGGAGGGCTGAGGGGAGTTACATAGTGAAGGTGGGATGCTGATGGCAGTGATTGAGGGAGCAGTAGGAAGCACCCTGAAGAACAGC
Organism: Neodon shergylaensis; assembly: GCA_025134845.1. Taxonomy (NCBI): domain Eukaryota; kingdom Metazoa; phylum Chordata; class Mammalia; order Rodentia; family Cricetidae; genus Neodon; species Neodon shergylaensis. Next base: position 1,028,455 of record JABTXL010003627.1, read on the forward strand.
TGAGGAGAAGAGGCTTTATCGTCCAGTCCCATCTGAAGCGGGGAGGGTCTCTCAGGACCTCGTTCCCCCATTCAGTGGCTTGAGGTCCATCCTGAGGAGCTTGAGAGTCACTGGAGAATAAATACCAAGTGGAGTTGGAGATGTGCCAGAGCTACTGCATGAAAATGGAGCAGTGGGAGCAGATTAGCCCCAGGGGACCCCAGCATGAGCAGCGAGGGACCTGTCCATCAGAGCCTGACATGCCAACTTGATGCAGCTGCCGTACTATGCACAGGGATCTGGAAGCTTCCATCATAGACTTACAAGATGGTCAGCAGATGCAGATGCCATCTTCTCCCTGGGTCCTCACTCATCCTCTGTGACAACTGTGTCCTGTTCTCACGATGACACCAGGCAGACTGCATTAGGACCCAACTCACTGGCTAAGCTCTTAGCAATTTAAACATCATCTCCAAATCTACTTTGTCTTCAACTACAGAGGCTTGTGATTTAACATATGAACTTAAGGAATACCACTCAGTTCATCACATCAGACAAAAAATGGGGATGAGAGCCCTGTGTGCCTGCAGGTCTACCTTAAGTCGCTGGCTCCATCATTCTTAGAGACTGCAGGTGCTTGAACTGAAGGCTCTATTTAGCTCCCAGGATTCAGAGGAAATTACCTAGGGTCTCCTGGTTCCCACAATTAACTCAGGTCAGTGGCAACCCAAGATCTTTCCAGCCAAAATAAGGGTATGATACCCAACATTCCCAGAATACTGCGTGGATCTAGAAGAAGCCAAGAGGTAGTTCGGAGGTGGCTTTGATTGACAATTTTACCACTTCTACCCAAATCTCTGGGTTTAGTTTTCAAGTCTGCATCTGCATATAAAAATCACACAAGGGACCGAGGAGATGGCTTAGGAGATAAAGCTCTTGCCAGGCGAAAACAAGAGCTCCATCCCCAGGACCCACATAAAAAGCTAGGAGAGGTGGTGCACACTTGCTGTGCACAGAGCTGGTGCTGTGAGTTGGAGACAGGTGGACCCCTGGGGCTTGCTTGCTAGGCTAATAGGCAGCTAGATACCAGTGTCTGTGTATCAAAAACACAAGGTGGATGGTGCCTGAACAGCAACCCCTGAGGCTTTCTTCTGGAATCTACACTCATACAGATACATAGGCATGCACACCTGTGTATATATATGTTCACCTGCACATGCACAAACACATACACCCATAGGCACACATGCGTGTGCACACACATAAACACACACACACACACATAAAGGTTCATGTCCCCACAGTTGACTAGGGGATTTCCTGGGACCTCACAGCAAATGAAAGTACCTGGGTCCTGAAGCCTTGGAAACCCAAAATGATGTTCCTCTCAACTCACAGGACAGGTCACCCCTTTTTGAAAAGCACATTAGGGAGCAACTTGTGAAACTGGGAACCCTGTGTTGCTATTCGTCTCATTAGGTGCCACCTTGGAGACATGGGAGCTGCATTTCAATGAGATTTTTTTTAAAAATCAGTAGATACACACATGAATATTTTATTGATGATGCTCAGATCTGCTCATTCCCCACATCCCAAAGCTCCCAGGCAGCTTCCCTGCTCCCTCCTGGTCTCACAGGGTAGGCTTCAGGTCTTAAGATAGAGCTGAGGTTTGGAGTCTGAACCAGCAGCCAAGAACAACCATGAGGGTTAGGGAACAGAGCTAAAGGAAGACAGGCATCTGGCAAGAAAAGGTGATGGTGGCCTTGCTTAGTGACCAAGAACTCCTACCAGTGGGGACTTGGCAGATGTGGCACAAAGAGGAAGGGGTGAGTCCGTGCTCCGTTGTGCAATCAAGTTGAGTATCACTCTACCACATCTCTTTAAAAGCCTAACTAAGGAACAGTCAGCCGGCTTCTGGGTCTTGGGGATGGAAGTGCTGCAGGCTGGACAGGGCTAGCATGGCTGTGAATCTGAAGTCTAGGAGGGTTGCAGGCCACTATATAATAAAAGTGGCCGGTTGCTCCTAGGACTAAGGCTGTCTGTCAGCTGATCCACAGTGATAACCTTGGTTGACTGGCTACCTGGGTGACTCAGCTTTGCTTCTTTGTCTCGAACTCTGGATGGCTCATTCCCCATGGCCTTCTGAAGGCTATTTCAGAAGCAAGGAGAAGGAGAGTTGAGCCCAGACACGCTTGGGTCACACTGACACTGTCTCAGTGCAAGTCATTTCTTTAACTAGCTTGGGTTTTACACACGCCCTGTACACAGAGGCAGTCTGCCGCGGATAGGTTCTCTTAAAAGTCCTGCATTACTTCACACACAACTGTGAGATGGGAAGAAGCCAAACCCCACAGAATAGAAAGTCCTAGCAGGCAAAGGCATGGTGCAGGAACAATCTTCCTTTACCGGGAGCTGAATGAAGCTTTGATAAGCCCGTGTGTGGATTTTGAAGGGCTTTCTTACTTTCCTGCGGTAAATCGTTGTGATCTCCATACGAATAAGCGGCCAGAACACATGAAATCTGTGCAGTGCCCAAGATAGCAGATCTGTGTGGAAGATCCACAGCCATCCTCCTGCTCCACAGCTCATGCAGAGAGCCTAAAAGCACACCTATTTTTAGCAGCGAGCATCGGGGAGCAGGGGCATCCAGAGCCACGGGCAAGGCTGCTGCCTATGGTTCTTATCTCTTTGGACTTCCAGTCGCTTCATCTAAAAAGCAACACTGAACTCTGTCTTGGGCAGGGGATGGATCCTGAGAGCCAGCTGGCATGAGGGAGATATTCAGGATTGGCATGCCCCGAATTCCAACTAAATGTCTGTGGAAGGTGGCCATTGGTACCATCCCTTCCAGTCTAATAAATGGCCTGTTCCTCCACTCTCTGTCTCTGCACCTCTTCCAGGGGTTCCTTGGAGGCTCAGCACCCACTGACATGGAATCCAGAGGCAGACCTAGAAGGATCCATGTTTTCAACCCATGGCCGAGAACACTGTCAATCTCTAGGAATGCTGTGCCATCTCTGCAAGCCCAACAAAGACAGGCAGCAGGATGCGCTTGCTGGGCCTGGCACGAAGTTACTCAGCATGATTTATTTTCCAGGCAGGCCCTGGGAATGGAAATGAACAAGGCAGGATTTCTGTTCTCAAAGAGAGGAACAAGGTGACATCCAGAGTGGTGGACAGGAAGATGGAATGAGAATAGAGGGGAGCACGGGTACCCCTAAGAGAATCCTAGTCCAGGCTTGGCTGGAGTGAATAGTGTTCTAACTTCAAATCATGTGATCAGGTTCTGGTCATAGTATTTTAGATGGGGACTTTCGAAGGTGATTGGGTTTAGATGCAGGAAAGACCTGTGGTAGCTTGATTGATTGCACGGGGCCCTTGCAGGCTCATAGATTTGAATGCTTAGTCATCAAGGAGTGGCACTATCTGAGAAAGATTAGGAGGTGTGGGCTCACTGGAGACAGTGTGTCACTGGAGGTAAACTTTGAGGTTTCAAAAGTCCATACCAGACCCAGTTCATCTCTCTCTGCCTGTGAATCAGGATGTCTCTCTCAACCACTTCTCCAAGACCATGCCCAACTTCCTGCCACCATGATGACAATGGACTAAGTCTCTGAAACTGTAAGCCAGTCCCAAGTTAAGTGCTTTCTCTTATGAGAGTTTCCATGGCCATGGTGTCTCTTCACAGCAACTAATAGGACTGTGTTTATATAAGGAATGCAGGGACTAGAATTATCTCTGTGTCTCCTCAAAGCAAGCAAGGAGCTATCTTTAAATCAAGAAAGGGACTATGTTTAGCCTGCCGCTGTACTATAACATAATCCCTTAGACTAAATAGTTTACAAATCATAGAGGCTACCACAGCTCTGAAGGATGAAAACCTCAAGATTGGAGACCAACAGAGGTAGTATTTAGTGACGGCTGCTCTGTACCCTGTTGCTGTGCCCTCCACTGGCAGAAGAAAGATGTGAAAAAGGGGTGACTAGTGTAACAACTCTCTTATAATGGCATTCAGCCCACTCACAGGGGCTACCTTGTTGTAATCACCCCTAAAGGCCCCACCTCAAATACACAAGGGATTTGTGTTTTGGAGGTGTTGTGGTTTGAATCCAGAATGTCCTTTGCAGGTTCCTGTGTTTGAGCTCTTGGTTTCCAGTGGATAGTACCCTTTGGGAAGGTTGTGGAACCTTCAGGAAGTGGAGAGTTATGAGAGGAAGTGTGCCACTGGGGCGGGCCTTGAGGTTTCACACCTGGCCCCACTTTCTGTTCCATCTGTGCTTCTGACTGTGGATGCACTATGAAGAGCCCCAGTCTTCTGCTCCTTCCACCATGCCTTCCCCATTGTGATGGATCATAGCCTTCTTAACTGTGAGCCAAACTCAAATCTGTAAACAGAGACTGCTCGCTCATTTCTGGCCTCCCAGACCCAAATAATCATACAGAAACTATATTAATTACAACACTGCTTGACCTATTAGCTCAGGATTCTTGTTAACTAACTCTTACATCTTGAATTAACCCATTTCTATTAATCTATGTATCACCATGAGGCTGTGACTTACTAGAAAGTTTCAGGGTGTCTCTCTCCTTCAGCACCTACATGGCATCTCTCTGACTCTGCCTATACACTCTCTCTATCTCTGTTTGGATTTCCCATGTGGCTTTACTTTGCTAAGCCGTTGGCCAAAAGACCTTTATTCATTGACCAATAAAAGTAAGACATCCCACATCACAAATCTTCCTCTCTAAGTTTCTTCTTGCTAGGCATTTGGTCATAGCAACAAGAAAAATAACTAAGACACAGGGGCACACACATCTAAACCATATTAGCGGCCCTTACCCCAAACCCAATTATGTTGGCACTTGACCTCAGACTTCCAGAAATACAAGGATTACACACATGTTACCTAACTCACCCAGTTCCTGGTGTTATGCCACAGTAGGAGAAATGGACCAAGTCATGGAGAAAGCACCCCCAGATTAGTGAGCTTTCCTTTGGATTCAAGTCTATCAGTAGCAGAACTCATGGGCCAGTTTGGAAGAAGAAAAGGAAGTGCTCCAGGCAGAGGAGGATATAGTAGCAAGTCCTCCAGGGAGAGGAAGGAGCAGCAGGAAGTCCTCCAGGCAGAGGAAGGAGCGGCAGGAAGTCCTCCAGACAGAGGAGGGAGCAGCAGAAAGTCCTCCAGACAGAGGAAGAGCAACTCGGTCCACATGGTGTCAAAAGCTGGGAGGCGAGATGGCTCTCTGTACTTTTAGAGAAAGGAGCAAAGTATGTCAGAATATAGAATGTGCAAATAAGGCTGGGAAGATTATTCATTGGTTTACAATACCCTCATTAGAGTCATGCTAACAGGTCCTCCAATGCCCTGGTCTCCTTTAAATTCTAGGTATTTTCAGTTATGGAAAGAGTTGCCTGATGCTCAGTTCATCTGTGCACATAATTCATACAGTTCATCTTAGGAAAATTTGCTCAACACTAATTTTCACACCTAAGCTCAACCACCAGAGGATGCACAATGGGAAGTCACGACTCATTGATTAGCATACTGGGACAGCAGCAGTGAAAGTCTGCTCTGTGTTGCCCCCTGCACACAAGCTACGGGCATCTGCCTCCAGGCTGTCCCGAGTCCTCCCACCACACTGGAAAAAGAAGTAAATCAGGTCCAACTGACTGGGCTCTAAATTGGCAGTGGGAGGGTAACATAGCACGGAACTCCATTCCACTTATACATGCATCTGCTGTGCTGTGGGACTCCAAGAGATCTCATCAGTAAAGATGCTTGCACGCAAGCCTGGTGACCTGGGTTTGGGCCCAGGGACCCATGTAAAGGTCAAAGGAAAGAACCAATTCCACATAGTTGACCTCTACAAGTGCATTGTGGTATACACGCCCACACATACAGCATACATATATAGTGATGATAATTATAAATATTTTAAACTAAAACATAAGAGATATTAATGTCCTCCTTAGTAGACTTGGAGGCAAGCTGAGGTTGGCTCAGCTGGTGTGTAACCCTGTGTAGCCTACACTAAAAAGGGATTGCATTTTTCCAACTGTTTCCCATTTTCCTCACATTTGTTCTTGTCCACATCATCCACACATGGCAGGGGCCCAAGGTGACATTCCAAATCTAGCCAGGTTCAACACAGCCTACCCCTGCCCTGTCTTTCCTGAGACGTTTCCATCTCATTAACATCAACAAAAACTTAAAGAAAATGAGCTGACAGGTGTGATCCCAAACACAACACATGTGTTATGGTCGGCTGTAGATACAGCTAAGGAGACAGAGGCAAGAGGAAACAGCTACAAGTTGGGAGGAGGGCTGCACCCAAGTCGTTCTAGAACAAGTTTAGGGGCTCCAGAGGTTCTCCCAGGCAGGGAGCTGTGTGCTGACTGTGGCCCTGGGATGTCCTTCTGGAAGTTCCCTGGTACAAAGTTGTGTCGTAAGAAGGTTGTGTCTGAGGTTGTGTTTATCCTTGGCCTTTGCTGGAAAGATGTCCTAGTAGGAGGGCCCTAAACAACAATCTTGTTTTGGCAGAATTATTACCAAAGCTCTTGCTTATCAAGCCAATATGCCCGAGGACAGGCTCAACTCTACTTTTTCTGGGTTTGGCAGAGGCAAGTCTGTTTTGATCCTGACTATTTTAACACTCCCTTCCACCCTCCTGCCTCCTTGCTGGCCCCTCATGATTCCTTCTGCCAACAGCACCCTTACTTCAGAGATCTAACTGCCTGCCCCCTTCTCCTTCAGGCTATGCCACACAATCAGTTTCATTTTTTCACTACCCGTATTACTTACTCTTCTTGTTGCTATCACAAAATTCCTGGCAAAAGCAACATAAGAAAAGATGAATTTATTTTGCCCCACAGTGTGAGGATACAGTCCATTATGGCAGAAAGGCCAAGTGGCTGGGATGTGAGGCAGCTGGGCACATGATGCCCACAGCCAAGAGAGAGAGAGAGAGAAAGAGAGAGAGAGAGAGAGAGGAATGCCACTGTTATGCTCATTTTGTCCTCTGCTTTCCTTCCCAAACCCCAGTCTTCCTTTTCTTCCAAGACCCCAGCCCGTGGAACAGTGCTGCCCACATTTAGGGTGTGTCCTCCTGCCTCAGTTGACCTAATCTAGGTGACCCCTCAGAGCCGAGCCCAGGAGCTGTCTCCTGAATGAGTCCAGATCCCGTCAGGTTGCCCATCAGTCTCAGCCATCACACTGAGTTTTAAGGAGCGATGTCCCCATAAACTCACAGCCTTGCATGCCTGGCCCTCAGGGGTGCTGCTGTTTGGAGAGGAAATGAACACTTTAGGAAATATGGGCTCTCTGGAAGAAGTAAGATCATTGGGGGTGAGTTTTGAGGGTTTGCAGTCCTCCTTCCTGCTCTCTTTCTCTCTGTGTTTCCTGTATACAGTGGGGGTGTGACCAACCAGTTCCCTTCTCCTGCAGTCAGCCTTGCCTTCCTCAGTGGACTCTGGCCCTTTGGAACTGTAAGCCAAATACACTGGTCCTAATCACAGGAGAAGAAGAGCAACTAATACCTCACCCCAACCCAAGCTTAACGGTGTCTCAGCCCCACAGAAGAGGAATCTGGGCATATGCAAAGCAAGGGAGCTGTCCAAGCCAGAGTCAGTGGCTGCATCAACTGGGATTGTAGCCCTCACTTGTGACACAGAGCCAGACATCCACGGTCCCAAAGCAGGAAAGTCCGCAAGGTTTGCTTTGGTTTGTTTGGGGTTGTCTTTTTTTATCCCACATAGCTGATGCACAGCGGTGTGAAGGATTTGGACCTGGCTGTGGGCCCAACTGTCTGCCTTCCCCATGTTCAGTTTGACCATCCTGCTGGCACTGGCTGGCAGCTTCTGCAGTCTTAGGGAACTGACTTCCTATGTGACACAGGAAAAAGAAACCAGAGAATATCATCAATGGTAACTCCTGAAAAGGAAATACTTCATTCCAGAACCTTCTAGAAAACCCTTCTCTAAATCTCTGTTAATCCCAAATGGATTATAGACTCAGTTCCCGCAGATCAGGGTAGGCGTATTGAATGATTGGCTCCAGCCACAGCCACTTGCCTTTCTCCTAGAGGATACAGAGATATTCTGCCCAGACTTGGGCTTTCAACTTCCAAAACTATGTATGGGTTTGTAAGTTACCCAGCCTCAGATATGTGGTTACAGCAACACAGAGGATAAGGGATTGTGGGCTTCCTAAGTAGGCTTGCATGTTCCAACTTGTGGAAAGACCTGTGAAACATGAATAAGTCAAAAGCCACTTTCAAGATGACTCATGGCAATCACTTCATTGGTATAAGAACACACTAAAGTCCTGAGTTACACGGATACATGTTTACATAAGCAAAGGGAGAAAGAGTGGAGAAGCTAGCCAATTCGGTGTGGCATTGGGATCACAGAAACATGGAAGTGTGTAAAGGGCAATCAAGGGCTGTGGAGATGTATTGGGTGGTTGTTGTAAGAGGTCGCTTGTTTGTTTCCCAGCTGCCCAGACTCCTGAAATAACCACACAGAAACTGTATTAATTAAATCACTGCTTGGCCCATTAGCTCTAGCTCCTTATTGGCTAACTCTTACATATTAATTTAACCCATTTCTATTAACCTTTGCATCACCACGAGGTCGTGGCCTACCAGCAAGGTTCCAGCAGTCTCTCTCCAGGTGCCTCTCCATGGCTTCTCTTGGACTCCACCCCCTTTCTCCCAGTATTCGGCTTAGTTTTCCCTACCTACCACTCTCTATTCTGCTCTGCGCAGGCCCAAGACAGTTTCTTTATTAACCAATGGTATTTACAGAATACAGAGGGGAATCCCACATCAGGTGGTAAGGTGAATTTGAATCCCCAAAAACTACATGAAACATTGGTGGCCCCAGGATACATCTGTCATCCCAGTGCCAGGCAGGCAGAGACAGGGGGGTGGTGGGAACTTGCTGGTTAGCCAGTCTAGCCAGTCTAGTCAGGGTCAAGAGACTGTCTCTATGAATAAAACGAGACAAATACAAGAAGACTCCCAATGTTGAGCCCTGGTTTTTAGATACACATCCACACTCATGTGTGCCACCTTACACATGTGTACAAACATATACAGCACACACATGCCACACATACACACAAAGGAAACTCACAAACGTCCTGCGTTCTTTGACTTATTGTTCTAGTAAGCTGGCATTACTGTCAGAATATAAATACTCAAGTTTTTTAAAGAGCAGAAGAAATGGAAGAAAGATGAGTAAAAGTCTCATTCAAAGGCTCCAGAACCTTCTCTGTGGCTGTAGGTATGCCAGGCATGGAGCTACTCAGGTTGGAGAGCACAGCAAAGGCAGATGCCTCCCTCACAAGACACCCCACAGAATGCTCAGGAAGGTGAACTTGCCTGTCTGTCAGTGATAGGGATGAGGAGACAGGAGGGCACTGTTTCCTGATATTGGCTGGGAGACATGATGTCACTGAAGAATAAGCACAGGTCTTCCCAGCTAGGATCAAGCTGGTGAAGTCAGCCTCATCGTTGAGAATCCATTAAGTCCTGTCTCTTACAGGGAAGTTGGAGTGCTTGTGATAACAGCCCACAGCTCTGCTGCTGGCAGCTGTGTGGTATGAGTACCGCGTTGGGGCCTGGGGCCACCACAGCTTTTTCTGTCCACTGTGGTTGACCACATTGGGCATGCCTCTCACATCCACATCCCCTGGGACTCCTAGCACCTGCTCCAGCAGCTGACCTTCGTGTGCCTACCAAGTCAGCTCTGCTTGTGCCCTTCCCTATGTGCAAATGCAAAAAGAGCCATTTCACATGGCGTGGTGACACAGAAATGTAACTATGCTTAGATTTTCCCTCGGATCTAGTTTCTTCACATGCCAAATGCCCCAAAGAACAGGAGCTGACCCCGGAGGATTCTCTGCCTTTCCCCTTCCTTTCCTGTTCCCTTCACCTACATCCCACATCCTCCCCATTTCTCTTTATCTCTTTCTTCTCTCATTTCTTAAACATCTATATCATAGCTTTAGTCTTTTCGAATCCCACTGGATACCATAACATTATGTTGGATCAAAGGCTATCTATTCCTTCCACCTCTGGTCCATCAGGTTCACTGCTCAAAGCTCAAAGACCACAGTAAACCACAGCCACGCCCTCCTTACCACAGTCCCTCCCAGATGTCCTGAGTGACAGCCAGACTGACCTTCCATCTCCAGATCAGTGTGTCTTAATTTCTATCCCTCCATGCATGTGTCATCCAGCCCCACACCACAAGCTTACCCACATATGACATGCGCAGTACACATGACATGCGCAGTGATGAACCCTCACTCTAAACCTGAATGCAGAATAGACGCTGTGAGAAGCAGATACTACCTAAGGATGGGCATGCGTCCTGGTGTCTGCTTCCTGTGCCTACCATGTAAACCACAGACTGCAGCCTCTGGTCACACGTGGGAGAGCACAGACACTCCCAGCGCTGGCTAACTTGGTTTTCTCTCTGCAGGGCACGTGCACATCACGGATTTCAACATCGCCACAGTCGTGAAAGGAACGGAGAAGGCTTCCTCCATGGCCGGCACCAAACCCTACATGGGTGAGCATCCCACACTTGCACATGGGCTTGGGCCTCGGTTTCCCTCTTCTGCTTCCTCAGTGGCCATTCATTCACCTCCTGCTTCCCGAGTCTCAGGGCTCCACTTGCCCCAGATGCATTCCTGCTCTCTGCACCAAGCAGGCATTTCCATACAGCCTCCCCTGCTCAGCATCCCCTCCTTCCGTGGTTTTCAGAAAACCCTCTTCTGCAACAGGAACAAAACTTTGCCGTCCTTTCCCAATAGAATCCAGTAGCATCGCCGGAATGTCACTCGGTGTTGGTTGTTCTGCATCTGTATTCCTGGGCACATGTGTGTCTGTCTTTGCTTGATCTCCAGTTTTTTTTCTTGGAGCTTCTTGTGGAAGTGTTGTGTACTATTTCAGGTTGCTGCGTGAAGGACACCCGTAGGATCTTCTCTGCTGATCTTCAGAATTTGCCGATTTCTTTTTGGTGTTCTTCATGTCTCGCTTTAAAAATTTTATTTTCAACATTTGGGTGTGCTCATGCTCATGCATGCCAGAGCTTGGGGGTGGAGGTCAGAGAACAACTTCCCAGTCCATTCTTTCCTTCCACTCTGTCAATTCTTGCACTTGAATCATAGGGTTTGGCATCAAGGCTCTTTGCCTGCTGAGCCGTCTCGCCACCCAGTCCTGCCTTTCTATGAGTGTTGTTGGTTCTATCTGCTTTAAGGCCCCGCCTGTGGTTTGTTTTGTGTGCTTTCTGGTGTGGGCTTTATTTCTGAAATGCTTCTCTCTTCATTTCTACTTTCCCCTGGCTTCTTTTGCCTGGTTTCTGGGGGCATTTTATTGTCATTTGTGTTATTCTTTTATGACTTGTGCAGGGGCATGCGGCACTCGGTGGCAGAGCAGCTGCTTGTGCTTGAGATTCTGGGCTGGAGCCACAGAACAGAGAGAAGGAAAATGGGAAGAAAGGATGGAGGGGCAGTAAGGAAGAAGGGTGGGAAAGAGGGAAGCAGGCAGGCAGAGCTAAGACATTGTGCTTGTTGTGAGTACCCGGTGCTGACCTTCACCCCATCTCTACTTAGACTTTGTCCTCCCTCTGCCCACAGCTCTCTGTCCTGCTCCATTGTGTTTCTCCCTTTCACTCTTAAGGGGTGAATATGAACTGTACCCCACAGGTTGCTGTGTTCAGACACTTGGTCCCCAGCTGGTAGCCCTGTTTCAAGAGACTTCGGAAGTCTGGAAAGTTGGGGCATAGCTGGCGGAGTGGGTCACCTCAGGATCAGACATTGACAGTCATTGCCCAGCCCTGCCTGTCTTGTCACAGGGAGAAAGGTCATTAATAGTTTACTTAGGCATTTTCCTAGAAGGGAGCACCCACCTCCTTTGCCTCTTCTATACTGAGGCTGGCAAAGTGCAGTCACCTCCTCTGCTGTTCTTAGCCAGGCATTGGACACTGCCCGGCTGGGTCCCTCACTCCCTGCTTTGGGCTTTCTCTCTAATTCTCTATAGAAATCACCTCATGGTGTCCTTATTATAAGTGGTGTGTTGTTCCCACCATGTGACCTGGGGAAATGTGGGGACAACTTAGCTGTGAAGTAAATATGCTCAGGGTTTCTGATGACACTATTGGCTGTCAGGGTTAGTGAACACATGTGTAGACCCTCAGAATGTAGGTCAAGTCTGGCCGCTCCTGCCGAGAAGCTGAAGCCGGAGCCTTACCTCTTCAAAGCTGTCCTGGACTAGAGAATACAAATCTATGCACTTTTCTTCCCATAATCCAACAATTGAGTTGTTAATTATTAATATTAAACTTAAGGGTTGTCAATAAATAAATAGCAAAAATGGACAGCTTCCTCAAAACTCCATGTTGCCTCCTGTCCTAGACTCCCTTATGTGAAGTAGCTGGGTCCTGGCTCTTCTCCTCAGGAAGGGAGAGCTGTGGGGAACCTGCTGACCGCTTCTCTTTAGCACCCCCTTTCAGCCACTATGCTTGTGGTCCTACTGTATGTGCGGCACACATCCTCTGAGTATCCACTGGCAGTTTCTAAGACCTTCTCTCATTTTACATACAAGGAGTCTGAGGTCCAGAGAGGTCCATTAGCCTGCCTAAGGTCACACAGTACTTACTTAGAGAGAGAGCTAGGATTGGAAGCCTTTGGATATGAACCCCATGCTCCTGTCTGTCTACCAAGCTGCTTTGGAACACTGAATCCTACCAAAATGTTGTTCTTTTTCAGACAGGAGTCAGTGTATTGTCACGGCTGAATGCAAGATTTAGGGATTCTGATGTCCTAATTAGAGAAGCCTTGGGCCTGAATTAATGAGCAAACGCACTGAAGGGAAGTTCATGGGCTTCAACAGGGTGACCTCTAAATGGCTGCATTTTCAGGGGCTATGGAGTGCACAGTGGCATCCATAGATTTGGGGCTTGTGGGGGAGGAGTCTTATTAAACCCAGCCCCTACATTTCAAGGCTTGTGGCTTCCACTCATCTGAACTGTTGGCTTCCAGGGCCTGGTAACAAAGTTCCCAGACGCTCCAAGCACAGCTTCCAGAGCAGGCTGATGAGGAAGGTCCCAGAAGGCTATACACAAACATTTCTCTTAAAGAGATAAATGCCCAGAACTAAATTTTCATTCCCTCAAAGAGAAGATGGGGTTCTCCCTTGGTCGGAAGAAGCCTCTGTATGATGTATCAGAGTAGAAGTCAGAAATGCCCCCAGCTGAGGCAGAATGAAAAGGTGACACTCTCTCAGGAGTGTGAAGCGGGTGTGAAGTTCTGAGGGTGACACAGGGTGACAAATGATGCACTGGTCCTTAGTGCTCAGGCCTGGGGGAGCAGAGATGTGCCGGTGTTGTGAAATGGAGATCACGGTCAGAGACACAGGGAGAAGCAACAGCTCCTGGGGAGTGGAGAAGGTAGCCTCTGCATAGGCAGTTTCAGATGGGTTCTGCAGAAGGTGACACAGAGGGCATGTTCTCATTGGATAAAGACGGGGAAAAGAACCGAGGCTGAGGCACAGCCTGTGTCAAGGCACAGAGGAGTAAAACAGCACTGCAAGCTGGGAGAGCCTGAGAGGCGGAGAGGGGGCAGATCAAAGCCACAGGTGACCTGGAAGGCACATCAGGGGCTAGGGATGATGGAGATAGGCTCAGTGAAAGTCTGGCTCCCCTGTGGGTAAACTGAGTAAGGGGTGGCTCCCAGTATCTAACAAAATGCACATCAAATGCCTCTTGAGATAAGCTTAGGGAAATGCTAACTGGCAAACCTCCAGCCAGTCTTAGCTTCCTGCCCTGGATAACAGTGTGGTAGGTGATGGGTGCAGTGTGCCTCAGCGAGTGTCTGGGGTAGGTTTCTATTGCTGTGACAAAGCATCATAACCAATGAAACTTATAAAAATAAAGTATTTAATTTGGGACTCACGGTTGAAGAGGATTAGATTCCATGACCATCATGGCAGTGAGGATGCCAGCAGGCAGGCAGTAGTTGAGAGCTCACATCTTGACCCTCAAGCACAAGGAAGAGAGAGAACTAACTGCAAACGGTATGGACTTTTGAAACCTCAAAGCCTACCCAGTGACACACCTCCCTCCACCAAGGTCACACCTCCTAACGCTTTCCAGTTCTACCAAGTAGGAACCAAGCATCCAAATACATGAACCAAATTGGGCGAGGAGATTCTCATTCAAACCAGCACAGTGGGTGTTGGTGGGGATCTCATGGAAGAATTGTGGAAAGTACACAGCATTGTATCTGGAAGGTGGCCAACACCAGTGCCTAGACGCTGTCATTGCTGTTAGCAGTGTTATTTCCTTCATGGCTTCCTGGGCTAAGGACTATGGCCAGGACCTATGCTAAGTGCTTGAGGCCAAGGCTGAGCTCACATTTTCCTGCTTTTGGAGCTCACAGTTGAGTGGCAGAAGCAGGCCCTACAGACATCTCAACCTATCACTGGTGAGAATACTGGGAGATATAAGGCTACCACACACTTGGTCCTTGCCTCCTGCTAATTCCTGTCCCTAAGAAAGTGGTGGTGAAAAAAATCTGGGTATTGTGAGAGGTCACTGCAGCCATGCGTGCACTCTCTCAAGAGAAATGAGTAATTTTAAGGAGAGTGGAGGTGGCTATTCTGTGTGCCAGAGAAGGTTGCGGATACTAGCTAGCAATGGGGTATTGTCCCCATCTTAAAGTAACTGCATTTAAACTCTTTGTATATATGTATATGTGTATATTTTAGAAAGCTTCTACTGTAGTAGGTTTCCATGTGGCTTATTTTTTATTATGTGTAGAGTGAGTGTGTATGTGTGCACACGTGCATGTGTGTAGTGTGTAGTATGTGTGTGTACAGGTACCTGAAGAAGGCATGAGATCCCTGGAATGGGAGTTACAGGTGGTTGTGAGCTTCCAGGTGTAGATGCTTCAGTCCTTTGAGCAGCAGCAAGTACTCTGAGCAGCTGAGTCAATTCTCCAGCCTCCTTAAGAACCAGATTCTTTTTTTCCCCTTTTTTACTTATTTATTTATTTATTTATTAAAGATTTCTGACTCTTCCCACCATACCTCTTCAATATAGTGCTTGAAGTTCCAGCGATAGCAATAAGAAGAACCAGATTCTTAATCAGCGCTTAGTCATTAACAGTTAAAGAAAGACAATTGATTCTTGTGTTTACGTTGTATCTTGTGACTGTGATATACTCACCTCTCAAGTTTTGGTAGTTCTTCTACAGTGAATTCTTTGGGATTTCTGCTTATGCGCTCATGTTTGAAGATAGGGCTTTTCTCCCATATGGCCGCTGAGTGTGCTTTCAAGAATGTGTGTGCTCACAGCGCCTGTCAGCTGGGAAGCTTCGCCTTCACCCTGACCTTAGCCAGATGCTGTCTCCTGTTCTTCCACCCACTGTGATGCCCACCCAAGGATTCATATTTTTCTTTCTCAGCATAAAGAATTACCATCTATTCCAAGTGGGTTTTTTCATTCATAAATGCATATTTAATTGTGCCAAAAGAGATTTTCTAGATCTTTTGAGATAATCTGGTTTCTCTTCTATATTCTACTGAAGGTCATTGGTGGATTTTGCAACATGAACATCTCAGCCTTCCCAGAAGCAGTCTTGTTGGTAATGATGTGTTAGCCTCCTTATGCAGGGCTGGAATCCATGTGCTAATATTTTGTTTACAATATTTGCATCTCATTTATGAAGAGTCTTTATCTATCTTTTCATTACCTTATGACAACTCCATGTGGTTTGAATAGCAGAGTATTCCTGGCAGCATAAGTTGGGGAGAAATCATTTTCTTTCTCTCTTGCTTTTTGGGACGGGGGTACAGAAGGAAAAGTATGTGGAATTGTTACTCATTTGTGAATTTGATAAAATTGAAAATATATGATTGAACCCAATATTATTTCCTATGAAGAAAACTTTGCAACTATAAATACGATTTCTAAAAATCAGCAAATATTCTATGATAACAATATATTTTTCAGAGAATTCATGTATTATGTCTAACTTCAGACTCTTGGGCATCCACACATGAGAAACATCCCCTCACCTGTTTAGTGGTGTGGGTTCTGCAGAGACAGCTCTTCTTTCATTCCAAAATTGGTATTTTGTACTTTCTCTCTGTTTTGTGGGGTTTTTTTTTTTTGCTATTCTGATTATAGGCTAATAAAATCATTGATTTTTTTAAGTGCCAGTTTTTATCTTAATTGTCTTTCCTATTATTTTCCTATTTTCTGTCACATCATTTTTCCTCTTATTTTTATTACCTCCTCTTCTTACGTCAGTTGCCTTGTTGATCTTAGTCCAGTTGCAGACTGTGGGGGTTCAAATAACTGACTTGAGACTCATCTTCCTTGCAACATGAGCATTACATACGGGTAACAAACTCCAGCTCTATCCGAGGCTCCATAATTTTTGACATATTGTGGTACATTCTGTTATGAACATTTCCAACAAAATTTAGGAATTTTACATATGATCTTAATGTTGATGTCCTGCTTCAGTCTCTAATGATCAAATACTCTGTATAGCATGACCAGCAGTATGACTCAATTGAAGGCCATCGTCTAGCCTTTTCTTCTCTCATCCCATTTGATTTCCATCCCTTTCTGCTTCTGGACTCTGAGACAGTCATTATTTATTGCTCCCTTTTAGCCTCACTCTTACCTTAGTGTTTACACTTTAAATAGCAAGTGTAGAGAGTACCCTAACTTTATATCACTCAACAGAGACCGTTTTGAAATTTGGCATAAGAATCTCATAAAAGGGGACTGTAGAGACAGCTCAGTGGTTAGGACTGCATACTGCCCTTCCAAAGGACTGACGTCAGTCCCCAGTACCCATAGTAGACAAACCACAACCACCTCTAACTCCAATTCCAAGGGATCTGATGCCCTCTTCTGGCCTTTGGAGGCACTGCCCTCAGGTACACATACCCACACAGAGACACACATATTCATAAATAAAAATAAATCCTTTAAGAAATCTCACAAGAACATATTAGCAAATCCTCCCACCCATCCTGTTTCACTTGCTCTAAACATTGCCATTCGTCGGTATTGTCTTTGCTTCTGATTGTCAATGGCATTGTACAGTCATCAAAATGAAGAGTAAATTTTCTATCTGCCTTCCGTGTTCTCTGTTGCCAGTATTTATTTCTTTGTGTAGTTTCCATTTTCTATCTGGTATCATGTACTTTGAAGAAATTCTTATGATCAATCTTAATGAAAATCTACAGACAATAAATTCTTCCTTAAAAAAGTATTTATTGCAAAATTATTATACTTTGAAAAGATAGCTTGAAAGGATATCGCGAGTACCCAGTGCCAGATTAGCAGCTTTTCTTCTCTTGAAGAACTAACTGTAGCACCCTATCTCTGCTGACGGCCATAATTTGCCTTCTATCTTCCTTGCTCTCAAGTATTATGTCTGTCTTTCTTGAGCTGCATCTGAGACTTTCCTCTAATCATTGGTCATTGGTCATCCCTGTAATATACTGGAAGTTTGGGTTTTGTTTGCATTGTGTCTATTTATTCTGATGTTCTCTGAGTTTCTTGAATACCTGGTTTGATGACTCATCATTTTGGAAAAACTTTTTTATCTATTTATCTATGCATATGGATACTTTGCATGTGTATAACATATGAAACAATGGTTCCTCCCCTAACTTCTGTATCACCGTGAAAGCCCCATGGTCCACTTTCTATCCTGGTCCTCTTCTTGAGAGCCATGAAGTCTATAGAGAAGAGCTGGTAAGTAAATGTGAGCACTACTTTTATCTGAACAAACCACAGGCCTCTCCCTGGTATCCACTCATGACCTCGGCTGAGGCTATCTCACCCTCTTCCTTCAGCCCTGTCTTCCTCCAGGGGCACACTTAGGGCCAGTAGTAGTCAAATCCCTTTGTCTGCCACAATGTACCTTCCTTCTGACCATGAGTTAGTGGGGTTCAAGGAAACTTAGGCTTGGGTAATGCAATCATTAATCTTCATTGTTAAGCTAACAGAGTTTAGAATCACCGTGGAAATATACCTCTTGGTGTCTTTGGGGGTGTTTCCAGAAAGGTTTAGCTAAGGAGGTAAAACCACTGTAAATGATGGTGACATCATCCCAAAGAAATAGGAAAGTTGAATACCAGCGTTCATCTCTTCTTCCAGACTGTGGATGCAATGTGATAGCCATTGCACAGGCCTGCCACCATGGCTTTCCTGCAGCAAAGGACTGTGCCCTCAAACTGAGCCAGAACAAACCCTTCCTTCTTAAGCGGCTTTTGTTAGGCATTTTGTCAAAGCAATTAGAAGGGTAATTAACACAAAAAAGGTGCCCAGCTTTTCCCAGTTAGCCTCTCTCCTAGTTTTGTTTGTTGTGTTAAATATCCAGGGAAAAGCAACTTTAAGGAAAAGGGATTTGTCTCACAATTCCAAATTATAATACATCATTACAGGCAAGCCAAGACAGAAACTTGAAGCAGCTAGTCACACCCACAGTCAAGAGCAGAGAGATTGAACATGAGCATGCTTGTCAGTGTGCCTCACCTCTCTACTTTATGCAATCCAGGATCCCATATCTAGGGAATGGTGCCACCCACAGTGAGCAGGTCTTCTCACCTCTATTCATGAAGTCAAGACCATCAGATCCCCATAGTCTCCCTACTCTAGAAAACATTTCACAGAGACCCTCTTCCCAGGTGATTTTTAGATTCTGTCAAGCTATTAAAATTTATTATCATGGGTGAGATGTGACATGCCAATTTTGGTGCTACAACAGTGCAGAACTATTTAAGGTGTTTGTGAAAACTCTCGTGGGAAAGAGAGGTATTGGTGGGGTGGAGGAATGGGATGGAGGAGCCCCAAGTAACTTCACTGAGAAGTCATCCTTCAACCTGATCCTGAATGATGTGTCAGCATTGCTCAGCAGGAGGCACACAAAGCATTGCAAGGAGATGGAGCTATACTCGCCAGGCCAGGATCCTTAGGCAGGGAGTTGATTGACAGAAAGCATCTAAGAGAACAGAATAAGCAAGGAAAAGCTTAGTGAGGCAAGAATAGATCACACAGTGCCTGCATCCCATGGTACAATTTAGGGCTCTGTAGCAAGTTCACCAGAAGATGCCAGACAGCATCATTTGTCTCGGACAAACAGAGATCCCAGAACCCTTTAAGTAGCATTTTGCAGGATGAGCATTCCTAATCTAGAAAGCTAAAACCCAAATTCAAAATGGTTTAAGTGATGACATGATACTATGAACAAAAACTTTTATGTCTGACCCCATGTGACAGGCCACAGTGAAAAGGCCAAGTGCCATAGAACTTTGTAAAATTATTTCCATGCTATGTACATCAGGCTATGGGAAATATGAATTAATTTCATCTTGAGACATGCACCTACCCTGGAGATGCCTCACTAGAGATGTGCAAACATCCTAAAGTC
Source organism: Neodon shergylaensis (assembly GCA_025134845.1). Classification (NCBI taxonomy): domain Eukaryota; kingdom Metazoa; phylum Chordata; class Mammalia; order Rodentia; family Cricetidae; genus Neodon; species Neodon shergylaensis. The sequence continues at coordinate 1,047,903 of JABTXL010003627.1, forward strand.
TGAAGCCAAAGCACGCCTGATCCCAGGCATTTGAATGCAGGGTATTTGATCCATACGTAAATGAATGTCTCTGTAGGAGATGCTGTTTAGAAGTCTGTGCCCTGCTTCACACATTAACTGTTAAATGTGTTGATGTGTCTCTGCTCTTCCCATTAGAACTACTGCAAGCCAGGGGGCTGGAGAGATGGCTCGGCAAGAGCACATCCTGCTCTTCCAGCGGATCCACGTTTACCTTTTATCCACTCTACTGGAAGAATCTGACCCACTAAACATGAAGTGCTTTTCCGGCACCGTTCATGATTCATTTCTGCCTCTGATCCGAGCTTCTCTATTTCTTCCTTAGCCAATTAGCCTTTCCCTCCCCTTCCTCCTCCCACACAGCCTGTGAAATCCTAATGGTCTACAGCTGAGAAATGTCTTACACTTTAACAAAAGCAGTTTCCTGTAGCTATGAATGCTACCAACAACTCCATAAAAAAACCAATAACCTGTGGCGGTAGTTCCATTTTATTGCAAATTAATATGTAAGTGAGTACACCTGGGTTCATTGGCCAGCTAGGAGCCAAGCAAAATTAAATGACCCTTGAGGAGTCCAGGGAGTGCCCAGACCCACTGCTTATCTCTGCTTTCCACAGTTATTGGCTGACTTTAATGCAAAGAATTATGACCAAGCACTTAAATTATCTTGAGACCATCTATAGTATGTGCCTGGGTGAGCTGGGTTCCCATTCATTGCCCATGCAAAGACAGTCTGCGGTCCTGAAAGACAGCTCACGTTTATTGGGAACCTGCTTTTGCGCTAGCCCTGAAAGGAAGCATGCCCCATGTTATCTCATTGTGGTGTGGGGACGGTCATTAATCCATGGAGCCTGAGACTTACTCAGAGGCTACATGTTTGACCGATGACCACCAGACAGTGAAAGGAGACACTGAGGTCCAAAGCCGGGTTCCATGACTTGGCTCCTTTGCCACCGTGAGACACTGAGCGCTCATCTTCATGGTGCTTGGGGGACCTGAGACGGATTTAGTCATCCCCCTACCTCAGTGAGGAACGTAGACACAGATTCTGTGTGTCCATTTGCCGGGATCACTGTGGGAACTGGGTGAGGCTCAGGAAAGAATTCAGAGCACGGATTGACTTACTGGGCTTTTAAACACAGGAAGAAGGGGACTGTAGAGTACAAAGAACTTGATTATTATTCTTCGGGGGAAGAAAAAGTTAGCCTGGGTCTTTAAGTATGAATGAAAACTAGTAAGGATGACACATGGAATTCAGGGTTGTGTGTCTGGCAGGTGCAAGGCCCTGGGTGCAGTCTCCAGCAAGATAAAACTGCAAAGAATATAAAGCAACCAATAGGTAGACAGATGTCTCAAAGCAGGCCCCCGTGTATCCTCTGATGCAGGGGCTCCAATGTGGACAGTGGCTAGAAAGGTGGCTGAGGGTGACTGGGGGCCTGTTTTAAGAGTGTTTTGTGCTAAGGATTCTAAAATGTATTGCAAAGTAAGTAGACAATTTTGTAACAATTTAAAGCAGGTGATTTGAACATGAGTGCTAGCACAAGGACAATACCGGAGAGCGTTTATTGAGCACTTACTGTATACTCAGTGACCATCATAAATCCACTCTCTTTCTCAGTGATGTTACATAGAAGACACTGTTATCCCTTTTGACAGGTGAGGAAACAGTATCACAAATGTGAGATTTAGTAGCTCACTCACAGCCATTGTGTCCGGAAGTGTGGGAAGCGAGCTGAGTGACTACTTTGTTCGTATGAGCACTCTGTTCACTTACGTGCTTAGAAAGATTTCTCTGGGCACATGAAGGTAAAGCTAAGGGGACAGAGATGATAAAATATCAACACAGAAATTAGAGAGGCCAAAGAAGAAAGTTCTAGAAGGGAAAAGTGAAGAGACTTGGGGCTGAAAGAAGGGGTCAAGTCTACCGTGGCGCCAGGTTCCTGACTGTGCAGATGAGCAAACCATTGGCCTCAGCTGCAATCCAAGAGAAGGGCCAGTGTGGAAGGGAAGAGTCTGGCTGGGCAGGCTGATTTGAAGGACTGGGAGACCCATGGTGGAGGTGCGTAGGGGTGGGGCTTCCAGAGTCTGCGATGCCAAGCTAGAGACACTGCCATGGCAAGCCGTGAGAAGGAGGCCTTTTCTGGTCCCAGGTGGACCAGATGACACTGAACTCCCAGACCTTGGCTTCTCCATGGAACATTTAGGAGAGAATAGAAACATTCTCGAATGTTCCTTCCTGGCTGAAAGGCAGTGACTCTGTGTTCAGAGTCCGGAAGGGCATAATTACCTGAAGCAACAGACTCGGGCACTGTCAGCTGGCAGGCTACATACTAAATAGCTTTTCACACTCCAGTGCACACCAAAACCTTCAGCAGCATCCATGGAGCCGAACAGCAAGAGAGGGAGGGGAATGTGGGAGGTGACTGAAGAGCTCCATATTTTTAGCGAAATGAGGAAGTGAACTCAGGGTGGTCAGCCTGAGTGGCAAATCCTACCAGGTGTGTATTTGCATTTCTGGGGTCGGGGAAAGACCACTTCTTTCGCCAGACTCCATGTGTCCTTGTTTTTCTGGTAGACCGATTGTGTGATGGCCTGATGCCCTTTGGCACGGAAACTCATTTCATTTAAAAACCTGCCTTGGAAGGAATGTTTGGCTGCCAGTCGGGGCGGTTAGGGGATCACCATAGGCTGATCTTGCTATGTAACTGGAACATGCTAGAGGTGGGGGCAGCTGAAGGTTCCACGGTGTCCAAGTCTCTTCCATGCATTCATAGTGGACTTGCAGGAGTCCGCAGAGTGGACAGTAGGCACCCAGCATTGTGATGGGTCCACGGGGGTCAAGGAAAACCAAACAGCACTTCTGGTAATGTGACCAAAGTTTCTTGTGTATTCCTTCAACACACAAGCTGCCATATTGCAATAGCCGCCTATACAGCGTGGGTACACTGACAAGTGTTTATTAATGTGAATGTTAGTGGTGGGGCCACATGTTTTTGTTTTAGGTTATACAGAAGCCCTCATTTACTCAAATGTAACATTAATGGATCTAGAAAATCTTGATTTGGGGGCTAAATGTGTAAAGACACTTGCCGCCAAGTCTGACAGCCAGAGTTCAGACCCTTGCATGCACAAGGTAGGAAGAGAAAACTGACTCCCGCAAGCTATTCTCTGATCTCCACATATTTACTCTGGCACCATGGTGCACACATATACTAAGTAAATAAATAAATAGATGTAATTTTAAAATTTCAAAACCAAGTCTTGTTTTGGGGTTAAAGTTCACTTAGCAGATTTAATGTAGTGATTTGGAGATACTTAGGAATATAAAAATATACACAGTGTGATGATGCATGGGTATGCGAGCTTGAGTTTTACATTACGTGTTTTTATTAGTAAGGGGAAATCTTGCTCACACTTCAGCTCAGCACGGGTGAATCAACTTTGTGCAATGTATTCATGCTGTACAAACTATCTTCCCACCAGCTGCTTAGACATCTAAGTTACTGGCAGACTACCACCACATGGTAGTGCTTGTGTTAAGGCGACCCTGACATGTGACCCTCTTCTTCCTCCATCTCCCATTACCTCATTGTGTGTCTCACACCATCGAAAGGAATAGAGGAGGTGCAGTAAGATACGTTCAGAGAGAGAGACACATTCACATAATTCTCAGAATAATGCATCATTGTGGTCTATTTTATCACTAGCTACTGCTGTTAGTCTCTTATTGGACCTGATTTATCAATGACACCTTATCCTCGTAGGTAGCTATGGAGGTGGGGGACAAATAGCATGTATTGGTAGTATTAAGGCCTCCACTGACTTCTGCACAGCCAGGAATCTGCACAAGCAGATTGCGGAATTGGAGCTGCATCTAGTATGGCTCCCTACACCAGTACCCTGTAGCGCCCTAAGAAATAAAAACAAAATAGTACCAGGATCCTGTGGAGATACCGCCAATTCATGCAATTGAATTGGGTTCCTTTGAAATTGCTGGAGCACATTGGCATTCAAAGGGCTCTGGGAAGCCAAGCAGGAATGAATGCAGCTGGACCTCATGATTCCAAGACAGGTCTTTTCTCCCTGGGCATTGGCTAGCCTTCCAAGAGTTGGCAGCACCATAGGGGAGCATGTATGCAAGCAGTTGGCATGGCAGTAAGAAGTTTGGTACTAGCACATTGCTGTGGTCTGTCTGTATCATAGGGCAGAAAGTGGGAAGCACTCGGCTTCAAGGACAGATAGAAGCAGGAGGCTCTGGGGATGGAGCTGGGTGCAGGAGGCAATGCATGAGCAAAGATGAGGAATGAGTCAACCACTGACCTGCCTCTTCCTCCCAGGAGCTGTCTTTAAGCTGGACCAGAGCTATAGAGACAAGTGAGACCTAGCTGTGTAGTTTATGTACTTTACATAGTGTGTAAAGTACCCATCATAGAGAGAAAGATGCGGGGAGAGCCAGAGCCCTGATCCCCAGGCAACTCAGTCCCTCCTGGCAGTCAGTCTCCAGTATGGAGTGTGTATGTGGGGGCGGGGGGTTGGATTCAAGAACCTGAGACCCATTTGGTCCCAGCTCTGACAAGCTAAACGGAGATCTTGGCAAGTACCTCACCATGTTGTGGCTTCTTGTGGCTGTACAACAAATTTTCATGAGCCTGAGTTAAAGGCACAGAGAAACTGCGCTTTGACGTTCCAGATCTGGAATTGAGATAGCAAGGCGTGGCAGAGCCATGCTTGTTTGGAAGGCTCTGGGGAAGGATCCCTCCACCTTCCACAGACCCAGGTAGCTCCAGGTGTCCTTGGGCTTGCGATGCCTTGCTCGATGCTCTACCTCTGTCTTCACAGGGTCATCCTGTGTCTTCTGTTGAAATAAGAGTGGCGGGGCTGCGTCCCCAAACACCCCGGCCGCCTGCTCGGCTAGCTTATGCCCGAAATAACAACACACAAACTGTATTCATTTAAATACTGCTTGCCCATTATATCTAGCCTCTTCTCGGCTAACTCTTGCACCTGGACTAGCCCATTTCTAATAATGTGTGTAAGCACCCCAAGGTGCGCTTACCAGGAAGATTCTAGCCTACATCCATCCTGGGTCGGAGCTTCATTGCGTGTGTCTCTGAGAGGAGCTGCATGATTTCTCTGAGCGGAGCTGCATGGTTTCTCTGCTCCAGAGAGCAGAGCTTGTCGAGTCTACCCAGAAGAGCTGAGCATGGCGTCTCTGAGCTCACTTCCTCTTCCTCCCAGCATTATGTTCTGTTTACTCCTCCCACCTATGTTTTAACCTATCAGGGCAAGCAGTTTCTTTATTTAATTAACCAATGACCTTCCTCCATCAGTCTTCAATCACCCCTCATCTCTTTTAAAAAAGACATTAGCCATTGAATTTAGAATCAAATCTAAACTTACTATGATTTTATCATGAAATTCTTCTGCAAAGACTGCTTCATAATGTGATGGCCTTCACAAGCACTGGGGGTGGGGCTTGGGGGCCTGCCCTTCAGCCCACTGCACCCCTCTTGCCTCAGCTTCCTCGGCACAGAGGGCCTTCTGCACCTGTCGCGCTGAGCGTTGAAAGGATTCAATTTACACAGAAGCCTTCAGAGCACCGGGCAGTCACAGCGCTGTCATTCATCGAGCAACTCCCACCTGGCCCCTGAATCCAAGCACTGTGATTCTGAACTCCTGAAGCAGCTGTGCAGGGATGATGACATCAACGTTTCTGTTCTGTCATCAGCCACAAGAGTGCAGAAGTGGGGACTCTGCCTCCCTGTACCTGCAAACATCTGTCCCCTACCAGTCATAGCAGTTTGGCCCCATCCTTCCTGGAGCTTCTACGCTGAGTACCCGGTGCGCTGAAGGACTATGGGTATGACAGGGACTAGTGAGAAGCATCGAGGAACATTTGGTGCCTCCTGTATCCAGGGCACATCCACGAAGCTGCCACCAGACCATGTGTCTAGCTCCAGGGCTGCATAGACAAACAGCATGAACGCTTTCTCTCCCAGATCCTCCAGGACAGGAAGGAGACAGACAAGTAGATAGATTGTAGTATAGGAAAGTAAATTCTCGTGGGTTCTATCTAGCTCAATGGCTGCCTTGATGATGGGATTGAGAAGTAAAAAGTGAGTCACTGACTTTGGAATCTGGCTGATCTAGGGATGGGTAGGAAAGGACATACAAAAATAAGACTGAAAATTTGAAGCCTTAAGTATTTGAAGAAAGCTAACCCATAGGACTGGGGAGGGTGGGATTTAGGGTGGTCTCTATAGCTCCGTTGTGACTGGATTGGTAGTGGGGCTGATCATGACAGATAAAAGGGAGGTTTGGGTAGCAGACTGCCATTCATAAGGCTTTAGGTTTAGAGAGTGTGCAGTGTGAGCCATCTAGTTATCCCAGCTTCATGTGGGCTACTGTGATAAAACACCTTGACAGAAAGCAACTTTGGGGAGAAAGGGCTTGTTTGAGCTTGTAATTCTGGGTTACAATCTCACAATGGCAGGAGCTTGAGACAGTTGGCCACCTTACACCCTCAGGCAAGAGCAGAGAGAAGCGAATGTTGGAATGCTCGCTTGCTTGTGCTTAGAATAGTTCCTTCACTCATACCATGCAGGACTTTGCCTAGGGAATGGTGCCATCACAGTTGGCAGGATCTTCCCACATCAATTAGTCAGAATAATGCCCACGGGCCATCCCGATATGAATAATCCCTCCCTGAGACTCTCTTCCCAGATGAGTCTAGCTAGGTTGTGTCCAGTTCACAGAGCTAATCGAGAAACCATAATCACTATCCACATTTGACGAAACAGGCAAGGATGCTAAGTGATATGTTAAACTCTGCTCCAATACAGCCAGTTGGGTCTTCAGTGAAGAAAAAAAAAGAAAGGTAGGAAGGAAGGGAGAGAGGGAAGAAAAGAAAACAATGAAAAGAAAGGAAAAAAAAGAAGAACAAGGCACCGTTTACTCAGACACTTAATTCCATCATTCTCCAGTATGGTAGAGTATGTTCCTATACTGAAAAACCATTGGTCAAACAGGGATTTGGTCAAAGTAGGAAGCACTACTCAGCTTTCTGTGTCTCACCTGTGTGACCTCCCTTACACCCATAGCTCTCTCTGAATCCTATCTGCTTCATCTTAAAGGTGTCAAATGTACCCAGAGACTGTGGTTTCAAGGAAAGGGAAGCTTATGGTTGAGAACACTCCGTAAAAATGCAGAGTGGATGGAAAACAGACAGAAACCAGCTGGGATCTGATGGCTTGTCAGATTTAAGCTCCAGATTCAGAGTGGTGCTATTGTAGGGAGCATCCAGCTACCCTGCCCTGATCCAGTCTCTCCTCACTGTCCCGAGTGCTACACAAAGTCCTGACAAGCTGCAGTCATATGTGTTGTGCCCCAGAACAGATGGGGAACTCAAATTCACACACAATCAAATTAGCCATGCTGACCGTGACATCCTGGAGTGGATAGCATCTCCACACAGCTCTGCAACCTTCTCTTCTATCCCATTTCAAAAATATTTCCTTTGCCAAGAACATAAACCCATATGCCTTCAGCAGCTGCCACCTCCCGTCTTTGCCACCAGAAGTCCACTCTGTCTGCTCTCTTTCTGACTCCTGCCTAGACCGTTCCTGAGTTTGATTGCAGGCTCAGCATTCTCCTACCTGGCTACCTGGTCCATGTTGATACAGAGGCAGAACAACAATCTTCTTCTCAACCCGTGTGCTTAGGTCTTACTTTCCCACTGTAGGTATGAGCTATGCTAGGGTCTCCCAACATGACTTATGCCCATACACATCTCTGGCTCTTACCATGAGGACATACACTCAGCCCTTTTCTGCTCTGCTCCCAAGCCTGCTATGACTCCCCAGAGCCAGCTGCTGGTAACAGTGGAGGAAGTACCAGCCTAAGGAGTACTAAGGAGTTGTATTACTGATATTCTCTCTGTCTTGTCATTACAGCCCCAGAAGTCTTCCAGGTGTATGTGGACGGAGGGCCCGGGTACTCATATCCCGTGGACTGGTGGTCCCTGGGTGTCACGGCCTATGAGCTGCTACGAGGCTGGGTAAGTCTTGTGGAATAGGAGGTGGGGAGGAGGCATTAATCTGCAAGGTGAGACTCCAGGAAGAGGTGCTGGACCAGGAGCCTAGCCACCCCTCAGGAGCTCTGGCCCAGCCCTTCATTCTTCTGATGGGGAAAGAGATCCTTCCGCTCCCACTGTCCCAGAAAAGGAAGTCACAGAAGATCTGTGGAGGAATGAACCAGGATGAAGCACTCTAGCCTCCCTCCAACTTTCAAACTTCCTCTCCGGAGCTCACAGTTGCATCGGAGCCTGATTTCCACACTTGACTGGGTGTTCTCTCTGTTGTTTCTCTTTTATCGCCCCCCTCCCAATATCTTTCCAAAATACATAACTCAGGAATCTCTAAGGATGATCTAGGACTATTGGTGCATGTTTTTATTTTTGACTTGTTTGCACTGAATTGCTGAAAATGATGGTGCCGTTGAATAACCAAAAGCTCATATTTTTATTTAAGCCGAAACTCTTGTGACTAAACCACTTTTGGAGCTTTTTTTTTTGCACAAGCATCATTGGGAAATTGCGTCATCTCAACTCCTGGGCCCGCAGTCTCCTTAGCCACGGAACAGAGATAACGTTCTGTGGAGCTGGTGTTAGCGAAAATTTGCCCCTGGACTGTGGCACTCTCCTTGCTTAACTGTCTCTGGGGCTCCAGTGACCAGAAGGAAACTCATTAATCCCACTGTCTGCAAGTCTAAAAGGGTTTACATCCATTTACATATGTGTATATTCATGCTAAGAGGGCAGCCTCCAGGAAGGCAGGATCTTTTATTTATTAACGAATTGTTTTCATTTATTTTACATCCCGACTGAAATTCCCCCCCCTCCTCTCCTCCTATTCCCCTTCCACTTCCCTTGCCCCCCTCTCCCACCCAAGCCATCCACTCCTCTTCTGTTTCTCTTCAGAAAGGGGCAGGCCTCCCATAGGTATCAACAAAGCATGTTGCTGTAGGGCTAAGCTCCTCCTCTTGTATGAAGGCTGGACAAGGCAACCCAGTATGGAAAATAGGTTCCCAAAAGCCAGCCCAAGTGTGAGGGACAGTCCCTGCTCTTACTGCTAGGAGTTCCACAAGTAGACCAAGCTGCACAGTTGTCACACAGAAATAAAAGATCTAGGTCCGTCCCGGAGAGGCTCCCTAGCTGTCGGTGTAGAGTTGTTTCTATAGATTCCCTTATGATGACTTAAAGGCAAGATCTTACTTCCGCGTGTGTGTGGGAGAATCCATTCTGTAGGGAATGAATGAATAGGGAATGAATGAATGCTTCTTAAATGAATGAGTGACGAGAGCTGCCTGGAACTGACTCTAATTTAGCCAACTTTTTTTTTCTACTCTTGAACTCAGTTACTTCCCATGAATTCCTCAAAAATTTAATTACAGTGCACGGCATTTTCAGAATGCAGAGAAAATGCGAACGCGTTTGCTTCCTTGGGCACCAAATGAAAGACTCAGCATGACACAGGTTCACTTATTTCTGGCAGGTGCTTTTCAGTTCTGCAGCCATCAGGGGACATGAGCGTTCCAAACCCCAGCTGAACCGGGGTGCTGCCATTTTATGCAATCCATCATGCAGGTGACCTTGGTGCCCAGTGGCCCTCTGCAGGAGGAAGCCTGCCAGCAGAAACGATGCTGGCTATTATTCCTCAAGGGCCAGAATAGTTGCCAGTAGGAAAGAAAAAAGCAAGAATAAAAGAAAGCCTGCTCCTTCAAAATTAAGTTTCTCATTTCTCATTCTTGTGAGTTTTCTATTCAGAGACCACTTTCAGAGGGAGAGAGAGAGAGAGAGAGTGTCAGAGTCACAGGGCCAGTCCAGGCCTTTAGTACAGGGACGATGGGACAATGTAACAACCAGAAAGTGCACCTGTTAGCTGTTAGGAGCTGGGTGACCTTTCTCCCAACTGTCTTTGCATGGCAGAATTGTCCACCCAAGGGTCAGTGAGCTATGATGTGGCTTGCTTTCTGCTTTTTATACTAGAGAGCACTAACTTAGTTAAATGGCTGTCCCAACGGCCCCTTGCCTTCCTCACCTTACTTATAGACAGTGGACTCAGAAGTCATCCTTCTTCCTGGCCATTTGCTCCCCAGTGGTGACAGAGTTCTAACAGAACTGAGGCTCCTTGCTTCCCAAAGACAAAAGAAGGCTGCAGTGGGCTTTCCCATGAGCTCGAGGGTCTTAGAGTCACCAGGAAAGACAGGTGGGGAGGGAGGATGCCACTAGCGTGGTTTATTGGTCAATGTCTCAGAAATGCTCTAGTTCTGACAAAAACAGCCTTCTTTCTCATGAAGAGCACCACGCAAGACAAACAGAGGGATCTGGTCACCCGTGCGGGCATGGAGAACTTAATTATAGTCTGGGAAAGAGACGCAGGGGACATTGCTTCTCTTGGAGCCCAGAGCAGAATCTCAGCTCTTATCCCTGAAAACCTGCCTTGGAAAAAAAAAAAACACCTAGGCCAGCCCCACTCTGGTTGCTCTTCCCGTAGAGCAAGGCTCTGTCAGCCTGGAGCTTTAGTGATGGGCCAGGCAGAGTGGAGTATGAGGGAAGGGAGGGCATAAGGAGACTCTGCCCCCTGACCCCAGCCCCACAGAAGAGACTTAGTGACCTGCACTGCAGACGCTATCCCTCCTACCTGGATGCCACCCTGAAAGATGCTCCTTTGGGATCCAGGAGGCTCCTTACCTGCAGAGAGAAGCCACTTCACACAGCTGGAACCAACAGGGTGTTTTTCTTCTCATTCGCTGGAGAGCTGCTTCCTTGCAACAAGAGACTCTGAGAGGAACCTCACTGGCTCATGGGGGATCCCACTGGTGACCTTAAGCAGGGCTTCTGAGCAGGCAGAGTGCTCAGATCCTCTGTCAACCCCCATCAATCATACAATAACAGTCGTAACTTCCCAGCAGGGGAGACCTAACAACCTAGGGATGTAAACTATCCAGCACAGCATGATACCTGGAGGTCAGCACTGCCCAAGCCCCAGCTTCCTAACTTCCACAAGGCTCTCACCCAGAGTGGCCTGCTGTGACTTTCTTAGCTTAGCACCCTTCTCACAAGCTCTAAGGGCTGAGGCAGGGCCCAGCCTGGCTGCATCTATTAGATCGATGATAAGGCTGCAGGTGCGGGAGCGTAAGTGCTTCACACTATAGTTCATGCTTAACTTGTCTGAGCCCCGGCTTCCTCTTTGTAAAAGGAAGATAATGAATGCAGTCAGGTGGCATAGGGGGAAAACGTGACCAGAGCCCTGGCAGACGGGGGCTGAGGGACAGAGTACAGATGCTAATGTCAGCAGATAGCAGGATGGAGTCACAGGAGCCTTGGATGCAGCTTGAGCATCAAGGATACAGTTGGGAAGAGCAGTGGGGAGACGCCAAGTGACATCTAAGCTGGTTCCCCTGTGAAGTGCCGGCAATAGCTCGAGCAGGACAGAGAAGGGAGGCTTGCACCATCCTTTGGGGCAGAGACTGGGTATGAGGTGACCTGCAATGTGGTTCTACACACTGGCAGCCAGCAGAAACCCCCACCATCCAGTTATGACACCCCAATAGCTCCTGGGGTCAAACTGCTCTAGACTGAGAGCCACGGTGATCAAGAGGACTGAGCGACACCTGCCCAGGAGACCACAATGCGAAGGACCTTTCTATTGGTAGAGGGTGAGACCTGGAGAGTCAGTCAGGACCATGTAAGTAACAATATTGGGGTATAGAGAGGTCAAGTCAATAGAGGAAGAACTTCTGGAGCACCCGGAAGAGAGGCGCTCAAGTGCAGAACCAAGAACTGCTGTGTGCACCCTAGTGCAGGGCTCCACCTAAAGTGGAGTGCAGTTGCTGACTTATCTCAGCAAAGCCCACAGTGCCTGCAGTTGGGAGCCCAGGAGGTAATCCTGCTCTTCCCAGGGTACATCCTGGGCTGGTTCTGCCTTTCTCATCATTTCCCAGATGGACGCTCGCTGGAAGTCATCTACCAGTTCCAGAGGGGGAATGCTCTCAGGCTTCGGAGTTTCAGGTTGCCTAAAGGACAGTTATTCCGAATGAAGGGATTAGAGGGCATGTGTGGGATCCGATGGTCGGCCAGCCCTACTCCAGCAGATGAAACGACAGGCTACACCAATTCTCTCCCTCTTTATGTCTCCTATTTCATGGCAAATTGCCTTTTTTTTTTTTTTTTTTAAAAAAAATGAGTTTCCTAGAATAAAGACATACCTGCACTCTGGAATAAGCAGTCCAGTCTCCTGCTGCCAGAAACCACTTTTGCCAGCAGGCCTCGCAATCACCGTACCCTCCAAGACAGCTGCCTCCGAGTCAGGGCATCCGAAGAACAATGAGAATGAAGCTGTAGTGGAAGATGCAACATTTCCTGTTTAACTCAGAGGAAGGACTGTGTCTCTATGCCTGCCCAAACCGAGGAGGGCTGAACCTGGAGCTTGTGTGTTAGGAATACCTTAGCCACAGCGCCTCAGGCTGACTTGAAATGCACGTGCTTTTTCAGACCCAGGCCAGCTGGCCTTGGTGAGTTCCCGATAGAACATCCCCATTGTCTCAGTGTGTGGGTGCACCCCTCGCGGTCCTGAGTTCCTTGCTCGTGCTCTCTCTCCTTCTGCTCCTGATTTGGACCTTGAGATTTCAGTCCGGTGCTCCAATGTGGGTCTCTGTCTCTGTCTCTGTCTCCTTTCATCGCCTGATGAAGGTTAATATTCAGGAGGATGCCTATATGTTTTTCTTTGGGTTCTCCTTCTTATTTAGCTTCTCTAAGAACCTGAGTTATAGGCTCGCTGAACATAGCGGACAATGAGGACTACGGAGACCTCAAGAACAATGGCAATGGGTTTTTGATCCTACTGCACCTCTTGGCTTTGTGGGAGCCTAGGCAGTTTGGATGATCACCTTACTAGACCTGGATGGAGGTGGGTGGTCCTTGGACTTCCCACAGGGCAGGGAACCCTGACTGCTCTTTGGGCTTACGAGGGAGGGGGACTTGATTGGGGGAGGGGGAGGGAAAGGGGAGGCGGAGGTGGGGAAGAGACAGAAATCTTTAATAAAAAAAATAAAATAAAAAAAAGAAAGAAATGCACGTGTTGCCTGCACCCAAGAGTTAAAGTTCTCAGGACCAGTGACCGGTCATGGTTCAGTCACATAAAGCACTACCCAAGCGTGAGAACCTGAGTTTGATCCCCGAAAATCTCTGGAAAAGAAACTCAGATGCAGTGGCAAGCACCTATAACGCCAGAGCTGAGGATGCAGAAACTAGAGGCTCATGGGAACTCTCTGGCCAGCTAGCCTAACCCATCTGGGGAGCTCCAGGTTGAGTAAGGGAATCAGTCTCAAAAACCAGGTGGAGGGAGAGGGAAGAAGACACTCATCTCCATGTCTGACCTACACACAGGCACACACACATGTATGCATATATATACATGCATGCATATAAATGAGCATACAGAGTTCCCATGTTGACCCCTGGAGTTGGTGGATTTTGGGTAGCAGAACTATTTCCTGGAGGTCTGATAGAAATGTAGAACATGGGGGAGCTGGTGAGTGGCCAAGACAGTAGAACCCTAAATGTCAGGAACATAAGAAGCCTGCCCTTTGACCTCTGGCTGATTCCTCCTCACCTGGGTTTCTAGAGAGAGCAGAGTCTCTGGGAAAGCCCCATCTCTGAGCCTTAGTTTTTAAAGTGAAGATGGAAATGGGAATGTCTTTTCCCCTGGTATCCTCTGTCCCCATTGAGTGGGGGGATCATTGGTGGTAGAATAGCCCAATGAAGGGATAGAAATGGAGGAAGGATCCTGAATAATCTACACACCCAGTTTCCAGTCCCCAGTCCATGTGCAGCTGGTAGCTCCATGCTCTGGTTGTCCCATCTCCTATAAGGACAATAGAGTACCCCGATCTTACAAGCTTACACTCCCAGCATTCCTACCCACCCACCACATATCCAGTGGGCTAGTGATCATGTCTGCCCACTCAGAGATCTGCTCAGCCAAGACTGGGAGAGGTGATGGCTTACCTTCCAGAAGATGGAGGCTGTGACAAGAGGTGTCCCTGAGGGTGCTCAATAGCAGGCATCAGGACCCCAGCCTGTGACCATAGCAACAGAGTAAGTCCTGCCTCTTCCATGAACAGACAAGATGCCCCAGCCTCCTATGGCCAAGACAGCACCTCGATGCCCTCTTTTTGAACTGCCATGCTGTAAGAGAGAACAGCCACGGCATCTTGAAGGGAATAGGAGTCATTTTCCATCCTCACCCAGTCTTCAAACAAGAGGGTGCTGCCTTCTCTAAGACACCCTCTGATTCTGGGACTGCCCTTTGTTGCAGAGACCATATGAAATCCACTCGGCCACACCCATTGACGAGATCCTCAACATGTTCAAGGTGGAGCGTGTCCACTACTCCTCCATGTGGTGCGAGGGGATGGTGGCCCTGCTGAAGAAGGTAAGAGGTTGGGGAGCTGTAGAAGGGGCAGCTAGTACACTAACACCCAGTAATAAAGGCTACCATGGTGTCATACGCAGATCACAAAGCCCGGCACAGTGCAGAGAATCACAGCGTGACCCAGACTCTTTCCAGTTCACTGCAAGTTCCTCATAAACAGAAATATCCACTGCACATGGCTGCTGGCCTGTTGGGCCTTAGGAGTTCCTGTGGTGGGAACTGTTGCTAGGAGGATGAATGCGAGTTCCCCAAGTGCAGTCTGTGCTCCCAAAGCATCAGCTTCTCTTGCTACCTGCAAGCCTACCAGAAAGGCACAACCCAGGTCTTCTGAGGGGGGGCGGGGCTTGGGCAGCTATCGATCTTGGCTCACTTCTGGTGACTCCAAGGCCTCTTCATTTCAGCAGTCAGGAGATCCAGGTGTCCCCTTCTGAGGTTCCCCTCCTGTCCCCAAATGCAAAGAAAAAGTAGTGTTGCATGTGATAGGCACAGCGATCTTCACTGGAATGATATGGATAGCAGCAGCCTTGGGGGAGGTCTGTGTGTCCTGGTCCACACACTGCTCCCTTTTCATCCCCTCAAGCTGATAGTGACAGTGGACCAGAGACAAGAAAGCCAGGACTCGATAAAACAAACTGATTTAGTCTACACCACAGAGATGTCACAAGGCAGAGATGGGTTAGTAGCAAAGACATCCATGTTAGTCATTTTTGTCATTACTGTGACAAAATGCCTGGCAAGAGCCACTTAAGGAAGGGAAGGCTTATTTTGGCTCACAGTTCATGGGCACAGCCCATCATGGTGGAGAAATCATGGCGGCAGTGGTGTGGGCCAGCTGGTCACACTGTATCCACAGTCAGAGAGTAGAGATAAACGGCTGGTACTCAACTCCCCCTTTTTATTCAGTCCAGGACCTTGGTTGTTGAGGTGCTGCCACCCACATTCAGGGTGGGTCTTCCTATCTCAGTTAACCCAGTCTAGAACTTCCCTCACAGACATGCCCCTTGGCTTTTATTCTGGGTGATTCTAGATCCTACCCAGCTGACAATATTGACCAACACACTGTCCTAACTTTAGATCTCATCTCTCAGTCCCAACACAGTTATAACATCGTGGTGAATTGTTATTTAGTTAAATTAATTTAAATGGGTGCCCACGGTTGGTTGCTCTTAACCCTGACTCATCACTGGGGGCATGTAGAAGGTTTCCATACTGCAAATGCCTGGACCCTCAGCAAATCCAGAGGGCCGGAAGCTTGGGCCCTGGCGCACACAGAGTCATCAGCTTGCTCTTAAGACAGTTATTCTCAATACTTCACTCCCAGATGCCATCCAAGAAGAGCCTGTTTAAGTCTGTACCCACTGCTTCAGGGAAGCCCCTAAACACAGGGCACATTGATAGGCATGCGTGGTCCTGGGCAGATGTCTCTCATGTGCTGTGGCCGTGATCACTCAGTGGGTATAGTTGGGATGTTTCTGCAATGATGGTGACAGCTGAGAGAGAAGTGCCAATGGGAAAAGGACCCTTTCTTGTGGGCACTGAGTGGCACACTCCTCTTTAGCACATGCTAGGTCCTTACCAACCCTGTCAGGCCTCACCCTGGCACTGTGCTGGAAGTGAGGGAGCAGCCACCACTCCTGCTCCAAGGTGAGGAGAAGGGCCATTCTCAGGAGGTCACTAGGCCATTGGCCATTCCCTGTAGGTGGCAGTCCCAGAGGTAAGACTGCCCAGTCCAGTTTAGACCAGTAGTCTTCGCATCTCAAAAGCTAGAGTGTTCTGGGGACAGTGTGGGAGCTGAGATGGCTCATTCGGCAAAGTGCTTGCTTTGCAAGCATAGAACCCTAAGTTTGCATGCCCAGCACTCACCTAAAAGTCTGAGTGAAGCAGTATGCTGCACTTGGAAGGTAGAGAGAGGAGGATCCCTGAGTCTTTCTGGCCAGTTAGCCAAGCTCCAGCTTCAGTCAGAGACCCTGTCACAAATAATAATAATAATAATAATAATAATAATAATAATAATAATAATAATAATAATAATGATAACATGGAGAACAATTGAGGAACATGGCAACCTCTGGCCTCCACATACACATGCACACACATGCATGCACACACATCTACACATATGTGTGCCTATAAAACACACCGAGACAATGCAAAGCAATGCCCTGTACTGTTTTTGTTTCTTTCGGTTTATTTATTTTGTGTGTTTTGTCTGCATGTATGTATTGCACCACATACATGCCTGGGCCTCTGGAGGTGATAAGAGGGTATCAGAGTCCCTTGAACTGCAGTTACTGAGAGTTGTAAGCTCCCATGTGGATACTGGGAACCAAATCCGGGCTCTTCTGCGAGAACAGCCAATGTATTTAAACACTGAGCCATCTCTCCAGCCCCTCTGTAACTGTCTTTACACTCTAGCTCCATTAGCAGAAACTGGCCTTCAAGAAAAGTTAAATGTGAACCACTCAATTGGGCCACAGAGGTCACCTTGTAACTGCTGGGGGAAAATTCTGTCCCGTTCTAATGAAACCAAGGCAGAAGTCCTGGATGGGCTGCCTGTTCTTTCTGACCAAAGCTTTTGTGAACATCAGGGAGGGGACTAAGCCCCAAAGAGGGACATGGAGGTGAAAACTTAGTCATTCCCCAAGAATCACTTGCCAGGTGACAGAGAAAAGAGGGGACCTTGAAGTCTCTCCTAGCTTTACGAGTACATTTGCCTAACGTAAAGTAGTGTAATGTAATGTAAGTCCTCCGGAGCTAACCCAGACTGGGCAGGCCACTGCCCAGCATGGCTTGCAAGGACACCCTAAGTGTTGGTGAAACTCCATCTTCCAAGTCCACGCTCCGCCAGGAGGGATACACCATTCACAGAAGTGTCTTTGCCTTCTAACTGCAGCTGCTGACCAAGGACCCTGAGAGCCGCCTGTCCAGCCTCAGTGACATCCAGAATACGGCCTACATGGCTGACATGAACTGGGATGCAGTGTTCGAGAAGGCTCTGATGCCTGGCTTTGTGCCCAATGTGAGTCATAACCTGTCTTCAGCAGGTCCCCACCTTGGTATTAAGCATGACTCCTGCCTCTGGTGAACTCCATGAAGGTCACAGAAGTAAGGCACAAGCAGGTTTATGGTTTGCTGAGATCCAAGATATTTGGGCCAGATTTCCACAGTGTGCTTCTTGCAGTGAACCCATAGGCTACTGAGCCCTCTGGTCTCTCCTGTCCCTCTAAACAGGTGTCAAGGGCTATTAGCGCATATGCTGGCTGGCCACAGGGAGACTGCCATCTTCCTGAGCCCATCCTCACTGGCAGCTTCTCAGAAATCCCATGCTAATGCTTTAGAAGGCAATAGAAGGACTTGGTGCGCCCGGGTCATGTGACTGTGGATGCGTGGGTGATGAGAGCCAATATGGATGAGCGTGTTCTCCGTGCCGGCATCCTTCTTAGAACTTCCCATGCTTTAACTCCTCAGAGTTTAACAGCAGCCTCGGGATGGGTCTTCTGAGGATTGCGGGTGATCCCCAATTTTCCCAAGATGACCCAGGACAAGGCCAAGCAGAGCCGGATGAATGAATGGATAACAGGGCCTCCCTGGAGAGACTTGAGCCTGAATTCAAGCTTTTCCTAGGGAAAAGGCACATGCTGAAGTCAAGTGTGTGCAGGAGGGAAGGGATTCTTAGCCAAGTTCAAGAAGTCAATGGTGATGTGAAGAGATCGGGCCCGTGAGACTCACTGTAGAGTCCGACAAACGGAACAGAGGCCATTGTGTGTATGGGTTCCACTGAGAGGTACAACCCCAAGTGTCTGCTCCCATTTTCACATGAGGTAATGGGAGCCTCATTACCCTTGCCTTACAGCTGAAGAAGTAAGGCTCATGAAGGTTTAGTGACTTGTGGTGAAAGAGCCAGGATTTGTCTTAGTTCTGTCTACAAAATCCTGGCTTCCTCCCATGCTCTGGGTGTACCATCACTGACCGGGTTTGAGACAGCACAGCAACCTGGCCAAGCTGGTGTGTTCAGCAAACCCTAGCTTGTGACTTAGGCTTGAAACTAGTGTTCCTGTGGTGGTACCCACATCATGACACAGCTGAGAAAATACCTGTTCATGAAGGGGCAGCCCCTGGAAGCTTCTCTGACAGTGAATCCCACCCAACAGCCTTTGAGGCTGTGCATCTCACACAAGGGTGAACACAGGGCAAAGGTCATGTGTCATCCAGTCACCCAACTGAGCGTGAGCACTCAGAGGCCAGGCTGCCTGTCCTTGAGGCTGCACCTGGCCTGGATCCTCTTAACAAGGTCACAGCAAGCCGTGTCCTCACAGGCCTGGGGACACGGAAAACAGAAAGGATTGAATTACTTTTCTAGAAACCCTGAGATAATTCTTTGGAAGTCAGGCTTTCTCATCATCCTGAGTCCCCAGAAGTGAGGGTGCCTGCCCAGGACCAAAGAACTGCAGCGCTGGGATTCCATGCCATAGTCACAGGGTTGCATGACCGAGGGATGTGTCCACAGATGCCAGCCCTCAAGGACAGTCTTGAACCCCTGATGTGAGAGGGTCTGGCCTGGGTGTGGACAGCTCCAGATGTGGAAAGGAACTGGGAGCCAGAACAGGGACCTGAACAGATGTTGGTCAGAAATGGTGCTTAGGCAAAGGCAGGTAGATCACTGTGAGTTTATGATCAGCCAGTGCTGCTTAGTGAGACTCTGTCTCAGCCAAGGAGACCTAAAAAGTTCATTAATTAGAATTTAAATTAAATTATGAAAACCATAATAAGGAAAATAATGACATGGGTATGTCTATAATTAAAAGAATTAGCAAAAATAAGTTAAAATTACATGTATAAACAGTCATCACAGGATTAAGACCAGTGGTTCTCAACCTGTGGGTCCCAACCGCTTTGGAATTCAAGCAGCTCTTTCAGAGGGGTTGCCTAAGGCCATCAGAAAACACAGATATTTACATTATGATTCATAAAAATATAAAAATTACAGTTATGAAGTAGCAACAAAAATAATTTTATGGCTGGGGGTCACCACACCATGAGGAACTGTATTAAAGGGTCACAGTGTTAGGAAGGTAGACGCACTGATTTAGACACGGGGAATTAACAGGATGTGGTGATACACACACACACACTGGGACTGTGTCTTGGAAGGATGCTGTGTGTGCTGGGCCTGTACTGATTGGTCATCAGAGAGAAGCATAAGGCATCCCAGGGTACCAACTAATGTCATTGCCGAATGTGAAGATGCCTGGCTGTGTGCAAAAGATGCTCAGCCAGTGACGGATGAAATAACCACAAACCATGCTTTTTCTTTCCATTTCCCTTCAGAAAGGGAGACTGAACTGTGACCCCACATTTGAACTTGAAGAAATGATTCTAGAATCCAAGCCACTTCACAAAAAAAAGAAGAGGTTGGCCAAGCATAGGTCCAGAGACAGCACAAAGGACAGCTGTCCCCTGGTGAGGTCCCAGGGAGGGGTTCTGTGGGGGAAGAAGGGAGGTGTGGAGGAAGATTTCTTCCTACTCAAAGGTACATTTCAGTCCACCCTTCCCTTTCCTCCTTCTGTGTCCTTGGGGGCCCCACAAGATACCAGCTCCAGAGATCCTCACGCTCCTTGTATAAAATGGTGTCATACTGGGTAAAAACCCAGGCACGTCCTCCGTTTTTGCATACTGCTCAATGCACTTCAGCTCTTAAGTTTTGCTTTAGGGAAGCCTCTGGAAATTTTGTTTCCCCACATTTTCAGACTGCTGTTGATTGGCTCTGGGGGTCACAGAGAGCTCACTGTCCCTTTTATTTTATTTTAAAGTAAATGAAATGCCTCCAGCATGTGAATGGTCTCTTACAGTGAAAAATCTCTGCAAAGATGACCATAGAGGGAGTACCCATACTCTTACCATACACACTGAAACCCCAAGGAAAATGCAGGGCACATCTGTCCCCGCGCACCTTTTGTGAAGGGTCTATCCTGCAAGGGGACACCCACCACCCCCGCTCAGGCTGCACTGTGACAGCTCATCACGGTGGGGACGGCATGGCAGGAGGAGCTTGAGGCAGCTGGTCACAGTGCACCCACAATCGGAGAGTGGAGAGGTGCACAGGGCAGGTGTGCGGGTGGGGTAGTTGCTGGTGCTCAGCTCACTCCCTCCTTTTTATTCATTTTGGGGCTCCAGCTCATGAGATGGCATGACCCACATTTAGAGTGGTTCCTCCTGCCCCAGTTAATCCGGTTGTGTGCCCAGAGGTTTGTCTCGCAGATGTCCCGTCACATTGTTCTGCCCATCATTGTCTTTCCCTGTCACACACCTGGCACCTCCACACTTGACAACAACAGAAATCGGAAAGCTGGGGATATGGGACTCTTTCTTGACTTTTTTTTTCTCAATCAATGAAATCAGCAGTTTCACTGTCCACACCATCATTTAAAACTATCACACACATACACACACGCACGCGGGCCAACAGTGCTTTGCTTACTTCCCTACTTCTCTGTGAGTGTTTTATGCGTGCAGTCTGACTTTTTGACTATTTCACCACTTTTCTCTTGTATCACTAACCATTACACCATCAGCTGTCTGGCTCCCTTAGGATTCCTTGGCTGGCAGCCCCATCCTTCCATCTTCTCCTCCATCTTAACATGGCCTCTCTCTGGGTTTCTGACTCTGGGTGCTCCCCATGCAAGGACACGGGGCATTGGTTTCAGGCGCCACATGACATCTTGGCTCACCTTAACTTGAAGAGCTGATCTCAGATGAGGTCATATTCAGATACTAGGGCTCAGGGGCTGGACATACCCTTGCGGGGAGAGGCACAACTCAGTCTACAACAGCTTCTTCCCCTATAAAATACAGGTTTTTAAAATTTTTACAGTTACCTTAATATAAAGGTGAGCATAACCTCGGATACAAAATGCTTATTTTAGTCCTCTAATTTTAAAATAAATAAAACCATCTTGTCAGCCCCTGGAAGTGTCAGGGGCCCGTGGTCCTGAGTTAGTCTGATCCTGGAAGGACGGCTTGGCATGAAATTCTTGCACTGAACATCTCCTCTGCAGCCTGAAATGGGTTTGAGCAGCACCCAACTATGAGGGATCCCACATTCAGAAGCACCAGGCACGTTTCATCCTAGAGTAGCTTCTATGATTTTTACCCCTTAAAACCAAGAAACACATTTGTCTGTAGACACAGTTGCTGGCCCTGGCCCCTGAGCTTGTTTCTAAGTCCCGAGTGGCCACAATTCCCATTTAAATAAACTAGTTGCTCTTTGTGTCCCTCTGTTACATCCTCCCGGCCAGTGCACTGCCATTTAGTCCCCTCTCTGTGCTTTTTCACAGAATGGACACCTGCAGCAGTGTTTGGAGACAGTGCGGAAAGAGTTTATCATATTCAATCGAGAGAAGTAAGTTCACCTTGCTACATCCAGGCAGACTGACCCGCAGGACCAAGGCCCCCAGCAGAAATGCAGTCATCCCTGGGATCTGTCATCTCTAGACTAAGCCCATCCCCAAGAACTAAGGGTCCCAGAAGAAGGTGGTCCAGCCCCACCGACAGTGAGTGACAGCCACCCTGGTGCTGGAAGAAAGGGCACAGTGGAACACTGTCCAGGCCCTGGAGGGAAGGATGCTTCTGGATTTGGAGTTAAGAGCTCGGTTCTAATCCTCATAAGAAGTGGGCTCTGCTGGGATGTAGAGGGATGTGGAGCCCTCAGAGGACCTTGAGGAAAGGTCCTTAATCTCCATGAGTTTCCTCGTCAGCATAGCAAAGTAAGATGATCCTTAGGATATAGTTTGTGGCACAGAGCCCCGCAGACACAGATGCTCAGCAGGGCTATGATAACTGTCATTACTGTTGTTTGGGGGCTTAAGGGGTAAGGCATATGGGAATCTCTACTACCTAGGCAGGTAAGGCATGGGAGGATGTGGGTCTGGGAGTGGCTCTGCAGGGTCTGTCCACCATCAGGCATTCTAATTCCCCATCACCAGCTGATGAAACGCTAAGAAGCCTGCTCAAATGGTGTCTGGGACTCAGCAGTTGTGGATGGTATATCACCCATCGAGGGTAGGGGTGCTCACAGGACATAAGCAGGACAGGGCCAGGCTTCCTGGATCCCTAGCAACACCAACCACAGTGGCAGCCACTCCAAAACAAGACTCTGCTGGGGAAAATAAACTCAGGGGCCCTGAAAATTCAGGAGAAAATTTCATGTAGAGACAGAGGCGACTCAGAAGGCTCGCAGCAGTTTTCTGGGAACTTGGCACCCATGTCAATTACACTCTGGTTTCCATCACAGGAAATCAAAATATAATGTTCAAGAGAGCACCTGATCCCAGCATGCTCACCTCAACCAGTAAAGGATAAGGAAAGCACAGCCACCAGAAAGGATGTGAACGCTGTTCTCGGCCAGGTGCCGTGGCTGGTTTTTTATAGTCGTTTCCACCTGCTTCAGCATTAATGCTCAGCATAGCCCAGTGTGTGTGTGTGTGTGTGTGTGTGTGTGTGTGTGTGTGTGTCTGTCTGTCTGCGTGTGTGTGTGTGTATGAGAGAGTGTGTGCGTGTGTCTGTCTGTGTGTGTGCATGTGTGAGAGAGTGTGCGTGTGTGTGTATGTGTGTCTGTGTGTGAGAGATAGAGTGTGTGTGTGCACGTGTGAGAGTGTGTGCATGTGTGTGTCTATGTGTGTCTGTGTGTGTGTGTGAGAGAGAGAGAGAGAGAGAGAGAGAGAGAGAGAGAGGACTTGCCTGAAATTATGGTTGAAGCATTTTGGAGTTGAGATCCCACCTAGCTTTACACAGCTTTGGGGGTGACTCAGCCCCATATTCCTCTTCATGATACAACCCCACACTGACTCTTATTAATATTTTGCCAATTTAGAGACACTAATGTGCTTTCCAATGGAAAGAAACCAAAGGTGTGTGTAATAAAGATCCCAACTGTCATGATGAGTTCTAGCACCATCTGGTAGATGGTCTCCTAACATGCCTGCTGTGATTATCCTGATAGTATTAAATTACATGGGACTATCCCCCACTATGGGTGGAACCATTCCTTGGCTGGGCTCCTAAATTACATAAATGAATAAGGGGAGCTGAGAGGCAGCTTTCATCTATCCCTCTCCTTCTTGACTGTGGATCGACACGACCGACTCCCTGAAGCTCTGGCCACTGACTAAGCGCAATGCACCCTTGATCTAGTCAATTGCTTTTGTCATAGTGTTTTATCACAGCAACAGGAAGAGAAGCTGAGACATCGGTGAGAAAGTGTGTCAGCTATGGAACACTAGCAGGATTCTCTGAGGCAAGCACACAGAACACTGGCAACTCCCCCGTGAGAACTTGATGTTTTCCATTGATTGACTAGCTATTATTTTATACCTAGGCTTCTTAGGAAGAAGCCATAGATTGGCACCTGACAGCCCTCTGTGGTGAATTACCATGAAACCCCTCTGGATAAGGGTAGTCTCACATCCACAGGGAAGTGGAGATAGAGATATTGCCATAGCCCAGGAGACACTGAGGGATGCCTACCATCAGCAATAGCTGGAGGAGGCAGGGAGTAACTCCCAGAGAGAGCTGGACTTAAAACCTCATGAACACATTGGGAACTGAAGATGAATACAGATATTCTGCCTTCCCTCTGGGCTGTTTTGAGCAAGAAGAAGGCTGGAGAAGAGGACTGATTAGTGCTTGAGCCTGGCTGGATGATGACAAGAGAAATGTTTCCTGTCAGGAGAAATAGCCCTCCAACAGACTCGAGCTTGGCTGCCTCGCTGAACCCAGAGAGAATTCTGCCAGGAACGGTGCCCAGAAAGCACAGCTGGGAAGGTCAAAAATAGAGTCTTGTGTATGAATCTTGGGCTCCCCTCCAATACCTTGTGGCCTCAATCAGCTCTCACATCCTTTCTGCCCCTTTCCTTTTCACTACAGGAAGAAGGAATGGAGGAGAGGCCAGGAAGGCTGTGGGTGGTTCACCTTTAGTTCAACACCAAGGAGCTGCACCCAAAGACTTCAATGGCTCCCACATTCAGTGTTGTTGATATGGGGACCCAGGGTTTGGTGAGACTGGCTGGGGCTCCCCAGAGGAGGCAAGAGCATTCTTGAAGAGTTTTGAGCTGCCCCAACCAAGTCTTTGCTTTCTGCCCTTCAATTCCTGCCCTCTGTCTCCAACCAGATAACCATGACTCGATTTAGCACGGGCCTTTCTGTAAGCTCCTAATCACTTCAACTCTGCTTTGAGGTGGTGTGTGTCAGTCTGTCCATTTGTATTAGCTGTAGAGTAACGGGACAGGCTGTGTCTCTATCTGAAAATCTTGGGTCTAAGGGTTTGGCATCTGGGATCCTTATGACTTTGGTGTGCCATGACTTAGTGCCAGAATTTAGAGTATTTGTACCCATCGCTTGGGATTCTCTAACACGGGTAGTTAAGATGGAAGTTTTCTGAGAAATCCAGTGTTTACTGTCATAGAAATAGACAGGCAGACCATCTACACAGGTAGCATTCAGCTCTTCCCATTGTACAGTCTGTAAGTCTGTACAGCCCCATCTCGTTTCCTCCTCAATTGCGCATGTCTGGGTTGTGGGTGAGGCCTGCAAGTGAGTGAGCTCTAAGCACACTCTAGTGGTCTTAGCTCTATGCACCGTTCATAGATTCCGGAAGGCAGTTCTCACAGTGAGGGTGCCCTGGTCACTCTCTCCTGCTCTCTGACACCTTCGACTGAGAGTCTGGCAAGTGGGTAAGATGAAGAGAAAAATATGGTATGGGCAGGTAGATGGATGTAGGGCTGCCTGTGGGAGCAGGAATTGATGATGGATAGGGGATACATGGACGGATGATGGAAGACAGGTGGTTGATGTATGCATAATGTGTGTATGTATGTATGTATGTATGCCTGGATGGATTTTAGGGTGAGTGGACATTGCTGTAAATGGAGAAGATAATGAATGGATGAGTGGAGAGACAGACTAGATGGGTCAATATGACATGTTGTAATGGGTGAATGGAAGGTGAGTGAATGGGTGGAGGATGTGTCGAAGCATGAACGGAGAATAGATAGGAATATAGGTGGGAGTGCACCTGGGATGGAATGACAGACAGAATAGATGAAGAAAAGGATGGTACAGAACATGAACATGACCATAGATAAGGAATACAGATAATCAGATTAAAAATTGAATGGGTAGGAAATGTATCTGTTTTTTTTTAATTTTTTATTGAGCTATACATTTTTCTCCACTTCCCTCCCTTCTGCTTCTCTTCCCTTCTACCCTCTCCTATGACCTCCATGCTCCCAATCTACTCAGGAGATCTTGTATTTTTCTCCTTCCTATGTAGATCCATGTATGTCTCTCTCTTTGTTGTCTAGGTTCTCTGGGATTGTGAATTGTAGGTTGGTTTTTCTTTGATTTATGTCTAAAATCCACTTATGAGTGGATACATATTATATTTGTCTTTCTGAGTCTGGGTTACCTCACTCACTTTGGTTTTTCCTAGATCCATCCATCTGACTGCAAATTTCATGATGTCATTATTTTTTTCCTCTGTATAGTACTCCACTGAGTAAATGTACCACATATTCTTTATCCATTCTTCAGATGAGGGGCATCTAGGTTGTTTCCAGATTCTGGTTATTACAAATCATGCTGCTATGAACATAGTTGAGCATATGTTCTTGTAATATGATTGTCTTTTGGGTATATACCCAACAGTGGTATTGCTGGGTCTCAAGGTAGATTGTTTCCCAATTTCCTGAGAAATCACATACCGATTTCTAAAGTGGCTGTAGAAGTTTGCACTCCCAACAGCAATGGAGGAACGTTCCCCTAACCCCACATCCTCTCCAGCATAAGCTGTCATCAGTGTTTTTGATCTTGGCCATTCTGACAGGTGTAAGATGTAATCTCATAGTTATTTTGGTTTGCATTTTTCTGATGGCTAAGGATGTTGAGCATTTCCTTAAGCATTTTTCAGCCCTTTGAGATTCATTTTCTGAGAGTTCTCTAGGTCTGTTTTTTATTGGATTATTTGTTCTTTCGATGTCAAGTTTCTTGAGTTCTTTGTATATTTTAGAGATCAGTCCTCTGTCCAATGTGGAGTTGGTGAAGATGTTTTCCCAATCTGTAGGCTGCCATTTTTGTCTTGTTGACCATGTCCTTTGCTTGACAGAAGCTTCTTAAATGTTGCTCTCAGTGTCTGTACTACTGGGGTTATATTTAGGAAGTGATCTCCTGTGACAATGCATTCAAATGTACTTCCACTTTCTCTTCTTTGAGGTTCAGTGTAGTTGGTTTTATGTTGAGGACTTTCATTCATTTGGACTTGAGTTTTGAGCATGGTGATAGATATGGATCTATTTTCATTCTTCTACATGTTGATATCCAGTTATGCCAGTACCATTTGTTGAATATACTTTCTTTATTCCATTTTATATTTTTAGCTTCTTTGTCAAAAATCAGGTGTTTGTAGGTGTGTGGATTGATATCCGGGATTTTGATTTGAGAGAATTATCTGTTGATGGATGGATGGATGCATTTGCAGATGGAAAAATAGAAGCAGTGGTGGGGAAAGCACAGACTTCAGAGCATCCCAGAAGAACAGCCCACCTGTTTCTCAGCCCTTCTTTGGGTTTTAAAAGATGAACTCTTGCTATATATCCCTGACTTGCCCGAAGAACTATAGACTGGCCTCAAACTTACCGTGATTCCCCTGACTTTATCTTCTGAGGACTGGAATTACTGATATGTACCATCCCAGGCTATTAGGAATTACTATTTCTAGATCCACACTAGTGATTTCCCTCACACTTACATGATCCTGTTACCTCCTGCACACCATAAACCCCAATTTAGCTAAGGAAACTGAGTCTCCAAGATGCTAAGCAGCTTCACCAAGGCAACTCAGGGGGCTAGACCTCAGATTTCAGTTGGGTTCTCTGCTGCCCCATTGAATGCCTCTGTTCCTCCTCTGGCTTGAACTATGCACAGGCAAGTGGCAGCTGTGGTGTAGTAAGTGAACCTGAACTTGAAGACAAAAAAGGGAAGGACACAGACATCTTCCAACCTGTAGCAGGTGACCAGCTGTTAAGAAACACAGTGTTCAGGCTCCTGCCCCCTCAGCACGGCTTTTCTAGGAGTGTCTTGTCAGTCTGGGTGTTTGCTGTCCAGATGTTAGTCTGTGGGATTTTTTGGCCACTACCTATCTCCTCTTAAGTATAAACTCTGTGAGGACAGAGAAGACAGTTTCTTTGCTGGCCAGCATAGCTCCTGCCCCAGGCATGGCTACTACTCCATCCACGGGTATAAACAGAATGAATGGTGCATGGGTTCACCAACCAACTCTACTGGCTGTGAACATCTGTGATGGTTCATAAATACCACAGGAATTAGTAAGGGTGTGGTTATTATCTCCATTTTATAGACAGAGAAGCTGAGACTCTGTGTGATCGGTCACTCACCAGGTACACCCAAGTGGAACACTGGGGACTCCCACAGAGCCGTGCATTCCTGGGAGGGGAGGACAGAATCCAGCTGTCCATCAGGAGTCTGTCACAAGTGTGTAGCTGCACCCATCTGGCCATCACTAACCAGGTCTGTGTTGTGCTTGTTGCAGGCTCAGGAGACAGCAGGGCCACGATGGCCAGCTCTCAGACTTGGAAGGCCGAGTAGGCAGCCAGGTTTCCAGCAAGCTGCAGGACGGTCGAAACAACAATATCCTGACGCATACATGCACCCGGGGCTGCAGCAGTTAAACTCTTCTGCCCAGATGGCACCCTATCTGCCCTGACACCCAGATTCCCTCTTCTATGCCCTGTTGGTCCCCATCTCACCCCTTAAACATCAGATGCAGAGAGAGCTCTGTACTAAGATTTGGGGAGCCTGGGCTCTGGTCCCTGCTTCCAACTGATTCGCTGTGTGACCTTGGTCAAGTCACACCTTCTCTGTGCCTCAGTTTTCTGCATCTCTGGAAGGGGTTAAACAGTGTTCTGTCCTGTCTCCAATCACAAAGTTGTAAGAATCCGATTGGACTGCAGATATCCAAACTCTTGGGCATTGATAAAAGTGTTTAAACATGTTAACTATCTCAACATTTGAAGTGTCTGTCCTCCTACCCCCCAAAACAATTTTAACCATGAGAACTTTGCAATTTGACCCATTCTAGCTTGTTAGATGGTACTCTCATCAATATAAATAGCTGGCATGTTTGCGCCTCTTATGGGACTCCCAGGTCTCAAAGCAGCCAGGAAGAGTCATCCACCGACTTCCTGGTCTTCTGGAATGGTGCAGCATACAGACCAAGCCCAGGGGTTCCATGCTGCAGGTGTGTCTCTCCCTGACTTGTGGAAGCCTCCCCTAACCTTTGGATTTCAGCAATCACCAGCTCTTGCCATACCACATAGTTCCCATGCTGGATGGCACTCAGGTGCATCTCTGGTCATTTCTCCCTGACACAGAGTGTTGTGGGATCCCAGAGATGACTCATCTTGCCTCAGAATCTCAGCCCCCATCATCCTTCCAGGTTTTCCTTCCCAGGGATATACAACAGGCCAGCCGTTCTGTAATTCAAAGGCTGCCTGGCTGGGGAGATGGAGCCTCCGTGAGGCCTCTGCCTAGTTTGTTGTACGTGGAAGCAGGATCACTCAAGAAGCAAAGTATTTTATGACCTGGCCAGGGATCAGTTGACGCTGGAGCTGAGGATGCTGAGGCAAAGAAAGCTGGGGCTTTGCAGCCAATTGGCAGCGGCTGCCAAGACTGGAAGACCTCTGCAAGTCACGTGATTATCCAAGGGGCTGTTTCCTCACTTACAAACAGGAAGGAGAAGGTTGGCCTTTCAGAGTTGTTACAGGCCTTGATAAAGATCCCATGTGTCACACAGGGATGATTGACAGCCAGCAGCCACCTGTCCTCACTCTCATCTTCCTCCTCATCTTCCCATCATCAGCATCATCTTCTCCTTCATCCTCGTTATCTTCCTCATCATCATCAACCTCCACCTCCTCCACTGGAGGTACTTTCTTGTTTTGCCAATGAGGCAGGTCTGTTTTCTGTGGACCAAGGATCCTGCAAGTTTACATTTGTTTTTTTTTTTTTTCCTACCTGGAGCCTCTGAGGTCTGGACATCCCTGGTGAGAACAACCATTTTCGCTTTTACATCCATTTCTGTTTTCTACGTATCCACTGCGAGTTGTGTCTGTCAGTGTCATCTCTTAGATTTTGTGAGAGAAATTTTAATGTATGGTAAGGTTTTACGCTTTTCTTCAAATAACAACATTGTCCCCCCAAACCCCTTAATGGAGTCTCCTCACATCTATCTCCTGCCCACTCCATGTCTCCAGGCCCTGTCTGCCCTTCCTGCCCTCCACGGTGTCCCAGCGGCTCTTCTCTACACTGTGACCTGGAAGTATTACAATTTCTTGTTGGGATGAGCTCACGAATGAGAGGCAGGGGTGGAAGTCGCAGGGTGGGGAACTCTGATTTCTTGGCTATGTTTAAGTCCGCGTACCTTGTTTGGAATAAATAATCACTCAGATATTCCTTGTATGACTGCTCTTAATTCCAGGGTGGGTGGGATGGACTTTCTTATCGATAAGGGGCTCGGATTTCATCAGAAGCAGAGATGGAGTGAAGGGTGAGTTAATCAGCTTTCTACCACTGCAGCAAAACGCCTGAGATAACTAACTTAGAAAAAGAAAAGGTTTCTCTGGCTTCTTTCTTTAAGGTCTATGGCATATGGCAGCATACGGCAGAATCACGTGGTGGACTGACTTACATCAGGAGCCAGGGACCAGAAAGAGTAATGAGTGGTCAGGGTCCCACTGTGTCCCTCAAAAGCATGCCTAGTGACCTAAAGCCCTCCCTCAAGATTTCATCTCTTAAATGTATCACTCCCTCCAAATACCAATATTCTAGGGCCAACCCTATAAAACCCAGACTATCCAGATTCAAACTATAGTAGGTGGGGTTCTATGCCAATGACACACCGACCTTTTCCCCAGATCAAACTGGCTTTTAGAGGGTATCCCCACTTGACTCTAATTTATATTATTACTGTGTGTTTCTAAAGAGTCTATCCTGGAGGGTAGAAGTCCAGACTACGGTGCACATAGACACACATGCTTTCTAATGTCTTTGAATTGCCACCTGGACCTCAACACAGAAGGGCACAGAGCCAGTGTCTGTGTTGTTTATGGGATTTGTGACTTCCATCCTCTCCACTAGAATAACTTTCTGCTTTCACCTGTGTGGGCCATCACAACCATTTCTCAGAGGTCAGTGCCACCTCTGCCAAGTCTCTTGGGACGCACGGCAACACTAATCCCTGCCAGGCATAGCTCTTCTCTGTGAACTTCCATGAAAAATTCTCATAGCTTTCACAGAACATGCCTGGCAAGGGGAAAGCAACAGCTTTTTAATGAATGAGATAGGGAAACCCACCACAAACTGCCTGCATAGCACTTGCTTTGGGCAAGACCACCCCACCCATCCCCTACCCCCTGTACTTCCTAGGGCTTTCTCTCCTCCATGTCATCAGGGACTGGCCCTTTACAGAGAAACCTCTTCAAGAGGCCAAGTCCCAAATGAATTTCCACCCCTCTCTCTCTCTTCCAGCCTCCATTCCCAGAGTGCATGACTTTGGCAGAAAAGCAATCAGATTAAGCGCATTATCCCTCCTTTTGTGTGAGACCTGCCTGGGGAGACACAAAGAAACATCTACTCACCACAGACAGGGCGCAGACAATAGACTGAAAGAATGATTCCACCCAAGTCCAATTTGGTGAGCCAGTGAGTGTATTAGGGTTACTTATGGGACACAAAAACCCAGCGGAGCGTGAGTGATGACTCATGAATTGTGTAGTCTGAGAGCACTCTGTACAGCTGCAGTCTGCTTGACGGATGGGAGACTCTCCTCTCTTTAGCAATCTTAACTGCTTAACCTTGATTCAGGAACTTTCTAGCACTGTATGGTGTTTACTTCCTAACACCTGACGCCTGAGGACTCCTCACTCACCCAGTTGGATGGATGTGGGACCCATCATTTTAGACAGTGAGGCTACACTATTTGGGCATTCTGGGCTTCTTAGAGATGGTCCTTAAACCTGAAAGTCTGAGGTTCACATGTCTTGGAGGCCTGAGACTCTGTGCTGCTAACAAGCACCCAGAACTTGTAAATCGTAATGGAGAGGCAACACATCGCGGTAGCAAGGACCTGGAGCCTCTGCTCTCCATCTAGCAGGCCACCCTGCTGGTGTCTGTGTGATCTAAGGCTGCTTTCTCCCTACAGTGTCAACCCCAAGTCCTTTCGACAGAGACTTTTGTCCCAGAAAAATGAAACATTTCCCAGTTGACCCAGAAAACGTTGTGGCACTCAGTCTAGAAAACACCCTGGGGCCATCGAATTATAAATTCAAATGCCATCTCCCTAGGAAAGAAAAGAATTCTCCCCAGTGGAAAAGTCCCTCACATGACAGGAGGTGGGTAAGTCGTGAGGGTGGAGCCTTCAAGAATAAGATTTAAAAGGCCAGAGGAGGCTTGTCCTTTCTACTGTGTGAGGGCATGAGGAGAGGGCTGCACATGAAGCAGGAAGTGGGTCTTCACACACTGAATCAGAGCCATGGCAAACAATCTTCTCTTCTTCATAAGCCACCCAGTCTGGGCTGCTATGGTACAGCAGCACTTAGGGTAGAGTTGGGGAGGTCTCTAGAAGAATTTGATGAGGATCAAGGGAAACCAAAGTTTCATCTTACTACTCAGCTTTCCCATCTGTCTCCAAGCCAGCCACAGAAGATTCTCAAGGAAGCTTGGAAAACAGTAGCAAAACGGGCATCCAAATGTCTATATCAGTAATAAGCATCTGGAAACCTGCGCTGAGGGTCAAGCAGAAGCGGGAAACACAGAAGCCAAGTCCTAGCAAGGTCTCTATCCTTCCCAGAACTTAAATTTGGCACCAGCAAACTCTGGGTATGAGCCTAGAAGCCCAGCTGCTGGGAACAGACTCCACTGATGTCCCAAGTCCTGGCCCATTAGAAGAGAAAGTCCTATCTCACTATGGAGGGATGGGTGAGTATGAGGGGCAGATAGACCTAGCATTCTCTTGGGTTAATGACTAACCTTCATTAAAACACACACACACACACACACACCTGGTGTGGCGGCTCACATTTTCAATTCCAACACTCAGGAGGTAGAGGCAGGTGGATCTCTGTGAGTTCCAGGGTAGCCAGGGCTATATAGTTGGACTTTGCCAGAATGAAGGAGGAAGGGAGTGGAAGAGGGAGAGAAGAATGGGAGGATGAACCATGGAACATTTCAACTGAGTAACATTCTACAAAATACCTGAACATTATTCACCCAAAGTATTAAGGTCATGGAAGAAAGGAGAATGGGCACTGGTTATGATTTGCTGGAAATCTGGGAGAAGTGACTGCTAAGGAATGAGACAGCTGGTAGCACCACAGAACAAAGAACGGTCACCAGATGAACACGTTCCTAGTTCAGTCAACAGTAATTCACTAATGTGAGTTTCTTCATTTGACTGGTATGCCATGGTTATGTAAGAAGCTCACCCTGGGGGAAGGTGAGTGAATGGCATTAGGGAATTTTAATACAACCTCTGAAGCCTTTGATAAATCTAAAGCCATCTCAAACGCCTCTGAAAATCTGTCCACAGAAGACGGGACCTCTACCCACTCACCTTTATTTCGTCTACCCTTGTCCCTCATCCCTCGTTTCGTTTTGTACAAAACCAAAATTGGAGTTCTACTCTCTAAAGCAAACAAAGAGGTGTGGAAGTTGAGACAAAGTTCTTACTGGTAGGCATTATCAGAGCTTCCACAGAGAGAAGTGTTACTCTGTCTGTCTGTCTGTCCCAGCCTGACAATCTGCCCCAGCCTGAAAGATGCCATTTCATGACACAAAAATCTCGGGTCAGTCTTTCATTTGGAGGGGGAAGCCCAAAGACCAAACACACTCAAACAACAAGTCACAGAGGCCCGGAGCCCCTCAGCTTGGCCCATTTAAGCTGAAATTCATGTGTGGACCAACACACACTGAGGGGAACCTATAGCCCCAAGCAGGGATGCTGGACAGAGCACCCCAAAGACACAGAGCAATTGGGAGATGAGTGGGTAACACTAGAAGACTCAGTTCATTTCCTGTGACATGTTGGGGAAGATATTGCAGCTATAAAGGTGCAGAACAAGCCACCCTAAAACAGTGGAAGAATGGAAAGGGCTTCTGGAAATTAAAAATATATTGTGCAAATTAAAAAAAAAATCCCAGAAAAGCATGAAGGAATAGGGAAAGAAACCACAAAGACCCACCAAAAAAGGGACTGAGCAAAGTCTGACCAGGAAATGGAGGCCCAGAAGAGCCCCGTGTTTTCTACTAGCTGTGAGGTGTGCTGAGGTGCTTGTGGTACAGTGCTCCTGACCACAGCCTAGTGGGGAGGTAGTCAGGGCCCCCATTTCATAAAGGAAGATCCTGAGTCACAAAGATGAGGGATGCTGTGTGAAGGACCTACAGCTGCTGAGGCAGAGAATCAAGCCCCTAGATCCCTTCTCATGCCACAGCCATAGCCGCTCCTCCTTGGGTAGCCCGAAACCGCTCACTCGGTTCAATAGATGGGCATAGCCAGGCGGTGGTGGTGCACGCCTTTAATCCCAGCACTTGGGAGGCAGAGGCAGGCGGATATCTGGAAGTTTGAGGACAGCCTGGTCTACAAGAGCTAGTTCCAGGACAGGCACCAAAGCTACAGAGAAACCCTGTCTCCAAAAACCAAAAAAAAAAAAAAAAAAAAATAGATGGGCATATTTACAGAAACAATGCCACCAAAACTTCCCCTGGCTTAAAACTTTTAGAACCCAGCCACATACCAAATGCAGAAGTTCTCCATCTGCTTCATAAGCAAATGAGGGTGGAGCTGATAATGATTAAAGAAAAAGAGAAGCTGGACTGGCAAAGGGATGCCGGGAGCCACCCTGAGGGAAGAAGCAAAGCTCATTCCCACCTCTTGCTATGGCCATTCCTCTTATGGGGACAATTGCAACAACACAGTGAAGTTCTTGGGGTCAGATCCAAATGAGGAGGCACCAGAGTTAAGGTAATAGGGGACCCCTTTAAAGAGTTGTTACGTGGCAAGTTCAAGATTAGGCTCAAGGGCCTTGGAAGGAGCCTGAGAAGCTTGAAACTTAAATTGTTTTCTATTTATAGTCAGTCTTTCCTCTGGTCAATACACCGTTGACACGAAGTCAAGAGGACTAGGGAAAAACACAGAAGAGGGAAGATGACCCATAGGACAAGTGGGCGGCACCTGTTGTGCTTCAACATGAAGACAATAGTAAATAATATCTAAAATTATGCACATATATGTAACTGTAAAAGCACACCTAGAGGGTGTGTGGTGGTGCCGAAGGAACTTTCCCCTTTTGTTTTATTTCATCCCATTCAGGACCACTTTGAGGGTTCAGCTTTATTGTCAGTCTGACTGGCTTTAAAATCACCTAGGAGATGCCCCTGGGCATGTCTGGGAAGCAGTTTCCAGATTGGTTTAACTGAGGATGAACAACCCGTGCTGCAGGTGGGCAGCACTAACCTTTAGACTAGTGTCGTGCACTTACTTAATAAAAATGGAAAAACAAGCCGGGTGGTGGTGGCACACGCCTTTAATCCCAGCACTCAGGAGGCAGAAGCGGGTAGATCTCTGTGAGTTTGAGGCCAGCCTGGTCCATAGAGCAAGTTCCAGAACAGCCAGGGCTACACAGGAAAACCCTGCCTTGAAAAACAAACAACAAAAAAGAAAAAACAAGAAAGCAAACTGAGTGCCACCATTCATCTCTATGTTTTCTGACTGTGGACGCAATATGACCAGTCTCCATATGCCTCAGTGACCACGCCTAAGCTGCCATGATAGACTGGACCCTAAAACTGTGAGCCAAGGCAAATCCTTTTTCCTTTAAGGCATTTCCCGCAGGTATTTGGTCACACCTAGCACTGCTTAGCTTTGACCATGACCATGTGATGCCTTCATAATGATCAATTATTCCCATGATACTGGTCTGGAATGGCAGCCTCCTGCCTCAGCTATACACTGATCACCAAAAGCTGAATGGTGTGGGAATAGACTAGCCCAACTCTTCTTCTTGGGTGACACAAAGTTGGAGATGTCACCCCTGTTCTCTACAAGCTTCAAGACCAGAGGAGACTGGACAGCTCCTGCTGTCACACACCTGCTCAGTATCTTTCCCCACATGCTCATACACTCCCTGCTGGTCCCTCCTGGGAACACTTCTCAAATCAACTGTGTGTACAGAACCCTTAGTGTGGGCTCTGCTTCTAGGAGAGCGTTGCTAATGGGGAGAGGCCTGATGGTGTAAATGATAATAAAAGTACATCAGGGAGACAGTGCAGACAGTCTTCACTTCATAAAGCCCATGGAGAAAAGATCATGTTCTCAATCTAATGGCTACCAGGTGTCCCTGCAGAGGGAGGGCAGAACCACCTATTATCACAGACGGATGCTGTTGTTGAAGAGATTTGCTCCTGCCATGCTCTCCACCTGCCTCACCACTGTGGTTTAGATACACTGAATATTTTGGAAATTGAATCCCATTGAGAGGCATGTAGAGTGAGGAAACTTAGTCCTGTGGTGTTTAGAGGTGGGGCCTCTGGGTGGTGATTGGGATTAAATTGAGGTGGATCCTGTGGTTGCGTATTGGTAGCTTTTCAAGAAAACAAAGGAAGAATGGAGAGGTGGCTCCGTGGTTAAGAGCATTGGCTGCTCTTACAGAAGACCTGGGTTCAATTCTCAGTATCCACATGGTGGCTCAAACCCATTTGTAACTTCAGTTCCAGGGGATTAATGGCTTCTTCTGGCTGCAGCAGACAGCAGGAGCACACATGGTGAACAGACATACACACAGACTAAAGACCTATAGACATTAGGAAGGAAGGGGAGGAGAGACAAGTCCTTGGAAGTCTGAGGCAGAAAGATATCAAATCTGAGGCCAACCGGAACTACACAGCATGTTCCAAGCCTCAGCTACACAAGCAGGTGTGTAGCTACGTGCCATGCCTTGTACCACTTGGGAACTGTACCAGTATGAATGTCATCATCAGTTGTTTGCCCTTGACCTAAGACCTCCAGAACAAAGAACCAAAGTAAACCTTAACCCCTTAAAACTTACAAACTCTGTGTTATATGCAGCAGAATAAAAGACTGTAACAGCCATGGAATGTTCTTCAGTATTCCACTTCTCTAAGACCAGATGCCAGCTTCATATCCAGAGCCACCCATGTCCACACAGAATGGCAGATGGACAGCCAGCTCTGGGCTTGCCCTTGGAGCCTCGCCAGCTCTACAGACAAACAAAGCACTACGAACAAGCCCACTCTCCCATTCTTCCATCTTCCTGTCATACAGAGGCTCCTGAGAATAGATCAGGAACCAGGAGCAATTCTTTAGATGGTCTTGTCTGTTGAAGGGTTTCTTTTATTGTTTTCTTTTTTTTTTATCTTCCCCGAGAAAACAGAGCCCGACATCAGTAAGAAACTGAAGATGACAAGCTTACAGGATAAAAGGCCCCTTTCTCACCCTTCCAAGCTTTGCGGATGGCTTCTGAGAGCAACCTCATGATGAGAGAGGAGAATGGGCAGGGTGGGGAGGCAAAACAGAGACCTCATCCCTGAGGTAGTCTGATCTAACAAGACATTTTCCCACCCAAGTGACTCCCCTGGAGCCTACAAATGTCTCCCCATTGCCTCACAGAGTCCTTGGGGACAGGTATAGAATTCATATTACTTTGTCACTGCAAGATTAAAATACTTGAAATACAAGGAAATTAAAAGACTTTCCTGGGGATACTCAGATAGTCAAAATGCCTGGGATAGAGCCCTGTGTTGGTTGGTGCTGTGTCAACTTGACACATGCTAGAGTCGCCTGAGCACCTCAGCTGAGAAAAGGCCTCCATCAGAATGGCCTATAGGCAGGTTCTGTGGGAGAACTTCCTTAATTGATAACTGTTTTGGGAGGGAGGGGCCAGGGCACTGTGCGCAGCTGGTCCTGGCTGGTATAAGAAAGAAATCTGAGCAAGCCAGAACAGTGACCTTATGGCAGCAACCTTCTTCAACGTTCTCTGCTTCAGGTTGCCGCCTTGAACTCCTGCCCTGATTTCCCTACAGGACAAACCATAGCCCATAAGCCAAGAATGCCCTTTATCCCCCAGGTTGTTTCTGGTCAGTGTTTTTTTAATCACAGAAAACCCTAACTAGGCTCAACCCAGAGCTGCCTAACTTTTCTAGTTTTTTGGATGAATGATGAATATCTTGTGGGTATAAATTCATCCAGTCTCTCCTTTATTCCAGACAGGTCTTGGGGGGTTTGAATGAGAAATGTTGCCCTTGAACTTGTTCCCTGTAGGTGGTGCTGTTTGCGGAGGTAGTGCAGACTTGCAGGAGGAAGTACATCACTGGGGGTGGGCTTTAAGAGTTCAAAGCCTCTCTAATTGACCCTCTCCTACTGTTTGTAGATGAAGACCTGATCTCCCAGCTTCCTGCTCCAGCTCTTAGGGACAGAGCTTCCCCTGCCATTAGGGACTCTCCCTCTGGAACCAGAAGTCAAAAACAATTCTTGCTCTAAGTGGCTTTGGGTCATAGAGTTTTATCAGAGCAACAGGAGGTTAGCTGAGATCATGAAAGGTGAGCACCAAAGCTGGAGCCCAGGGAAAGCAAATCTTTCATAGACATTGCTGTGGAGATTACAGTGGCAGTGGAGGAAAGCTGGTGTCCTCAGAGACTGGAGCTAGAAGCTCTCTGCTGCTGAGGGGTTCTGTTACTGCTGGGGGGATCACACTTGAGGGGGCTGGTGGGGCCACTGTTGTTTCTGGTGCTGTGGTGACTGATTTTGCAACCCCTGTCGCAGCTGCTGATGCTGCTGTCTTTATCTGCTATAACTGGTGGAGTGCTGTCCATGCTGATGTGTTTCCTGCTGCTGTGTTTGTGGTCCTTGCCCCTCTCAATAGTTGCTAGTGGCCATTGCTCCGCTGCTGCGACTGTGGTTGCTGTCCCTGAAGTGTCACTGCTTTATGCTGCTGTTTGCCTAGGTACAGGTACACTGTACCTGTAGTCATTGGTGGTTTGGTCATCAACATCCCCATCCAGGCACATTTTATTGTGATAGACTCACAAACCAAACTGCATCGAAAGTTGCCCCGACTTCTGTCTGCGCAAGTAGAAGTGCCCTTCCCACTTGCGGTGCTCCCACAGAGGGCCCGAGAATTCCCGCCTGCCTCCCAGACAGACAGTTCTGAGCATGCTAGTCCATCACAGATCAGCCCTCTAGGCTGCCTCTGCTGCTTCCTACGACCACCTCAACCAGTTCTACTAAAAATAGGCAAAGACCACTCTAAAGAAGTCTTTGATGGGGCCATGTATAGCAACACTAGGGAAGGCAGCACAGGAGGGTGGCTGAGTGAGCTGAACCGCCTGCTGTACAGCTAGAGAAAGAGCATTTGCATCCTGACCAGCAAACATGCAAATGAAGGTTTGTATTTGCACCAATCATAGTGGCCATTCTGCCAGGTCACAAGGAAAGAACATCTGGTCTCTATGGTGCACTAGTGGCCTGTGGTCTGGTGGGAACAGCTGCAGAGAAAGTGCCATAAGACTATTGTGTAGATTCCCCAAGGTGTCTGTCCAGTATTCAAGGTGACAGCTACTGGTATAAGGGTCATCTGATGGGTGATTTGACAGAAAATCATTTTGCTCAAAGCAGCCAGGGCAGTGAAGAAGAGTCCAGTGGCTACCAATTGGAGAACTAAATCACCCTAATCTTTGCTTATTTACAGGAAAATAGATAGGAGAAGGAACACTCCCAATAAGAACTAAAAAAAAATCTTACTACTGGCATTAGCAGTGACTTTAACAATATTCAGTATCCAATTAGTGCCCCCTAGATGGCTGTGTCCCCTTCTTCTCAACCCCACTTAAACATCTACACCAAGCTGGGGCTAGAAACACAGTAGGTGCTCAATAAATGTTTACACAGCAAGTCGGGAGGCTGATAATTAAGAATTATGTCAGCCTGTCTCCTCGAATGGAAAACATTGGCTGGAACTATGTCCTTCAGAACATAATACAGCAAGAAGATCCTGAACCTGAGGCAAGGACAGCAACCATGAGAAGGAGAGGCCATGGAGCAAGCCTCCAGCTGAGTCACCGTCTTCCAAGAGAGAGACTTCCCAGACCCTTCTGCAAGGGAGGGACCTGGTCAGACCTCATGGAGCACAGGTTGGCCCAAAATGGCAGGCAGAATTCTGGGAACCTCAGAAGGCACCTTACTGCTCACCAGAGAGCCGTGAGACATCGCAAGAGAGGAATTACATGAGGACAAGGGAAGCATCCAGGCAGACTCCGGGGAGCCATGTTCAGTACTGCGTCCTCCAGCCAGACTAGGAATCCTCTGTGTTCCAAGATCACAGAACGAATGACTCGGGTAGATCCTGAATTCATGGTGGGGGATGATTGGCAGCACGCTGCATACTGCTCTACTCCAGTAAGAAAATCTGTAAAATTGAGCTCGACAGATAAAAGCATTCCCAGGCTCTGAACCACATCCTAGAACGTCCCAGAAACATGCATGTGGAAGAAAGAGCTCCCTTCACCCTTCCCTCACTTCAGTTTCCTTTGCAGTCTGGTGTGCTGGCTGCTTTTATGTCCACTTGACACAAACTAGAGCCATTTGGGAGGAAGGAACCACTATCGAGAACATGCTGCCACCCTAGGCTTGTGCTCAAGCCTGTGGTGCAATTTCTCGCTTAATGATAGATGTGGGCGGGCCTAGCTCACTGTGGATGGTGTCATCCTTGGGTAGGTGGTCCTGGTAGCTTTAAGAAGTAGGCTGAGTAAACCATAGGGAGCTTACATTTCTACATCACGGTCCATCATCAAAGGAAGTAGGCAGGAACCTGAAGTGGAAGCCATGGAGAAACACTGCTTACTGGCTTGCTTCCTTTTCCCTCTGTTCCCCTTCCTCGAAGTCTCCTGTCTTTGTCTCTTATTCCCTGCTCTTTGTTTCTCCAGGGCAAATAAATCTCCTTTGTGCTGAGTGAGAACTTGGTCTTGGTGTGTCCTGTGCCGATTCTGGTCCTTTCAGACGCACACTGGTTAAATATTGTACAAAGGCTATGAGTTCATAGGTGAGCACACAGGATGAGGACTGGGTTCTCCACCTACAGCTGGGATCCTCATCACATAAAGAGGGTGAGCGGTTGGCCCCAGGTGATCTCCAATGAGAGTTATGCATTTATTCTCCTGAGTTGTGACAGAGTCCCAGCTTGGAATTATGGGAATGAGGTTCCAAGGGCTGGAATTCTGTGTGCAATGTCACTAAGCTACATCGAGGACAAATTTATAGGCAAGTTCTTGTTTTCCAAAAATCCAACCATGTGGATGCCGCGTACGTAGAGCTCCTCCAGACATCATAAGCAGTCACAGTCACGTGGCTGAGGCTGGTAAAATCCTGCCAACCAGGGTCTTCCCTGTACTGCTTCCCTGCCTCCCGCCCACTCATTTACATAGGTGGTAGCAACAGGTACACGATGGCACACAGCTGGCAACAATAATCTCAATTAAAACAGTGAAAAACACCAGGTTTGGGAAGGAGGGAGGAGCAGGAAAGACACAGACCAGAGCGTGGTCTAGGAGTATATGCATACAAAGCCCACACTGGGCCAGTCCGTGTATGTGTGTGTATAAGATTGTCAGGTATTCTGGAGGAACTCATACCTGAGCCCTGGGGCTAGGGGTACAGTGACTATAAAGGGGGTCTGTCTGCTCAGGTGTCCTGGAGGCAGTGCTAGAGTCCAGCCCTCCCCTGCATAGCACATGCCCTGTGCTCAGCCAAAGGGAAGTCTGGGCTGCAAGGCCAGGGTAAGGGGACACAAGCAGCGGAGATGATGGCTAGTCACAAGAAACCAGGCCTGCAAATGCTGTACCTCTGGAGCCAGGAACCTATGTTTCCCCACCACAGGAACTCAAATGTCAGCTGGGGAAGAGGAAGACATTCTGAAATTGCTGGGGTTTAAATAAAAAGTGGCAAAGAGGCCACTGGATTACATGGGCGTGCCTGGCCATGAGGAGACCAGGACGGAGGCCAGAAATGCAAATGAAGATGTTAGAGAGAGAGAGAGAGTATGTGTGTGCAAATATTGCGTGTGCTCCCAGAAGTTGTCAAACACTGGGCCCACTGTGAAAGGATGAGGCCAGCCCTCCATCTTCAAGGTTCCCTGAGGTTGGCGTTAATTTAATCTGGGACTATAACTCCATTTCATTATGCATTCCTTATCCCCACCCCCAGGAGGTTTGACTGTAGGCAACAATTGGGAATATGGTATTAACTGACCTTCAAAACCGCACAGCCAAATTAATAGCAGGAGCGAGGAAGCGGATCATTCCTCTTGGGAGGCTCCTGCCATCTCGCCCCACCCCCTTTCCTAACAAGAAAATAGAGAGTTCTTTTGCATAATCAGAAAATGACAGTGGAGACGGTGTAGTTTGGATCTTGAAGGTCAGCTGGGGGCCCCTGTGTTGGCGCTGTTAGGGTGTGGAGGAACCTTTAAGAGGTGGCGTGTCTTTCTTCCCTTCCATCCTCCTTTCCTGTCTTCCCCAAACAGACATCACCATTTCATCTGCTCTCTTTTAACTTACTATTTACCAGAGCTTTGTGTGCCATTAAATATCCATCAGTATAACTAAAAAGCTAGCCAGCAATGATAAAACTAACACATAATATTATCCTATGTTATAATACTGGCAGCACCAGCCTATCAATTCTATATCCAGA
Organism: Neodon shergylaensis; assembly: GCA_025134845.1. Taxonomy (NCBI): domain Eukaryota; kingdom Metazoa; phylum Chordata; class Mammalia; order Rodentia; family Cricetidae; genus Neodon; species Neodon shergylaensis. The sequence continues at coordinate 1,090,239 of JABTXL010003627.1, forward strand.
CAGCCTCTGACTGCTGAGCCATAGGCATTAGTGTGGGGTGGGTCCAGGAGGTGGCATTTTGTCAGCATCTCGCAGCAGTCTTTCCTCAGAGGACCAGTTTGAGCCTCAGCGATGAAGGGTAGAGATGCTCTTCCAGAGCCCCATAACCCATCATAGAGGCATGCAAAGCCCTAATTCAGGCGTGTCTCTGGACAGTGGCTACCTCAGCAACCCCTTTGCCTCAGGGCTTCTTTGTGCACTGATTTAAAGCACTTACAGTTTTACAGATGCTGTACCATTGGTGACACAGTCTTCCACAGTCTTCAATTCCCTCCGTTTGGAATATGACACCATTTTAAATAGATACTTGGTATCTACTTCATTATAGCTAATAAAGTTTTATTTAAAGTCCTGCCATTCAGTGTATTTGAATTGATGAACAAGGACATTAAGGTCATGGGAGGTGAAATTGTAAGCTTTGGGTCAGACACTCCTTTGATGTCAGAACCAGCAATGAACCAGAACTTGGACTCTGAACACTGAGGCCTAGAGGGGCATTGAATAAAGCAGCACACGTACCATGCTCACAGACAAATGATGGAGTGGCTTTTGTCCCCTCTTATCTCTTGGGCCACACTGAAGATGGAACCCAGCACCTCATACAGAACCATTGATTGCCCTGTGTCCCAGTCTTGAGAGAATATGACAGAAGACACCTCCCACCCTAGTTGTCCCCATGCCTTGTGTCTTTTCCCAAGAAGTACGTACACTCCACCCTCCATAGCCTGAGCTTCTGTATCTAGGAATTTGATCAAGTGCGGATTTTAAATTAATTTTAATTGAGTTTGAATGTGTGAGGTTTTTTCTTGTCACTGTTTCCTAAATAGCAGTCTCAGGGTGATGTTCAGCATGCCTCATTGATTCAGACATCATAAGTCATCTAGACATGAGTTCAAGTGTGTGCAGACCTAATTCCGCTTTATGGAAGGGGCTGAGTTCCATGACTTTGGGGACTGTACTTGGCCCTTGAGCTAGGGCCCCACAATTGCATTTGCTTATCTACTTCTATTAGCAGTATTAGTAGCATGTCAGTATCTAGGAAATGCTATGCTTCTTGGTATTTATAATCATAATACAATTATCCATATACCATTCTTCTGCTCTGCGAGAAAGATGTGTGCACACATAGTCTCTCTCTCTTCTTCTTCTCCCTCCCTTTCTCCCCCCCCTCCATACATACATACATACCTGCCTGATGCTCTTTGTCTAGCTACCTCAGGGAACTAAGTACCATTTTAAGTAGATATTTGACATCTACTTTATTATGGCTAATAAAGTTTCATTTAAAGCTCAGCCATTAGGGCATTAGAATTGAATTTTCTTCTCAGTAAAATTTTGTTTTCCCAAGGGTTAATCATTGATGTGCACTATGCTGAAGGTTTAAAAATAAAAATAAGGCCCCTTTATCTTAAAGTAACAGAATGAAATACTGACGGTGGAATTGTAGAAACTACTGGATTTGCTTTGAACAGTTGGGCTCGGGGAAGGGATTCTGACCCTCAGAGAATGCAGAAAGGACCTCAGCTTCCCCTAACCCCACCATGACTGGCTGCTGTCTCACAGATGCCCAGTGGCTCACAACACGTGACACCTCTAGATGCAGGGTAGTGGGTGAGGAGATCATGATTACTCCTGAACCTCAGTGCCACCAAGTGTAAAATCATTCTTCCTGTCTACGCTCTACCCACTGGATCTCCTGTGAGAAAGTCAGCCCTCTCCAACCCTCTCTGAGATACAAAAGGCTCCCTTTGTGTCTCTACCAAGTGATGCAGCCGGCTGGCTCTGTGGATGGTACCCTGCTACTGGGATATCAGTATTGAGTAAGAGGTCCCTAAAAGGAAGCTGGCAAGGGGAGGGGCATGGCTGCAGTTTAGAAGCTCCAGCAGTGGCCTGTTCTTCCCCCTTGGTGGTTGAGGGATTCCCTTCCTATTCACTTCCTGTTCCAGGAGACATCACAGACCTGACAACTGCTGTGAGCCTGGGGGGGATCATGGAACACAAAGGTCCCATGTGAGCTGTGAGGGCTGGAGGTGGCTTCTCAATATCTGCAGAGATGGAGTTCTGTGGTATTTGAATGTAATTGGTCCCTCTAAGCTCCTAGGGAGTGGCACTATTAGGAAGTGTGGCTTTGTTGGAGGAAGTGTGTCACTGTGGAGGTGGGCTTTGAGGTCTCCTTTGCTCAAGTTTCACTCAGTGTGACCCTCAGTTCACTTCCTGTTGCTGCACCACATCTGCCTGCACGCCACTATGTCCCACCATGATGATAATGGACTGAACTCTGAAGCTGCAAACTTTCATCCCAATGAAATTTTTTCCTTTATAAGAGTTGCCGTGGTCACGGTGTCTCTTCATGGCAATAGAAACCATATCTAAGACAAGCCCTGAACATGTTCATTGACCAAGGCCCAGATAATGGACCAAGGCTCAGGTCACAGACCATGAAGCCTGGTTCTACAACTTGTCAGCTATAGGCCCCTACTTCTCCTGAATGTTCTCACTATAAAATGAAAAAAAAAAAACTCTATCTTGAACTGGCAATGAAAGGACCGGCACATTTGGGCCTCTGTAGGAAAGTGGGTCTTTCTGTTGGAGCCTACTACGGGCAGCCAAAACATAGATGAGACCAACTACAAATCATCCCCATACAAAGGAAAAACAAGGCCCACTATTACATTCATTTAAAAAGTTCCCTTTATGAAAAACAAAATATATTACGTACATTGTAACAACAGAGAACTGCACCTTCCTCACATAAACTGGTGGGGATCTGTCCCAGCAATAGGCAGCATTCTGTGTGAGGAAGGTGGGGTAAGGTGGGTCCCCTCTAGATCTTGGTCATGTGGACCTGCAACAGGCGTGCTTGTGTCCCGTGGAACAAAAGAGAGTGGGCCAAGCAGAAACTCAGGGGACAAGAGTCACTGAGCACTGGAGAGCCAATGTGTGTGGCACTGCGTCTAGGCTGCAAGCATGTGTATATTGCGAGCTGTATGGTACGGACACACCAACCCTAGTGGGACTGGAGAAAAGATGCACCTGGCCTGAGATGCTCCCTGGTGCTTCCCCTTGAGTCAGTCCAGGCCTAAGGCCCTGCTGGCCTTCTTGGCATTCAGGAAGTTCTTCTTCCTCCTGGGAGGAACACGCAAAGCAATCTCAGGCTCCTTTGGGCTCCTGAATACAAAGATCTTCTCTCCCGTGTTTAATATGTCCATGGTGTCCGCCCCTGTGATGGGCATGGGCGCCAGTTCCCCAATGGGCTCTAGGGACAGGTGTGGCCAGCTTCCTTTCCCAGGGAACGTCACCCTCTCCTGGACAGGAGCATACACCTTCTTCAATATGCTGCCGAGAAAAGAGAGAGTTAGATTCTGTATTTTGGGACCATTCTTACCCTCCTTAGTGTTCTGACACTTCTCCACTCCTGACACCCCAAGTGAATGTCATTTTATTTTATCTTATTTTTTAAGGATTAGGTTTTGTTTGTGTGTCTCTATGTACCATGTTTGTGTACTGCCCCCAGAGGCCAGAAAAAGGTGAAGGATCTCCTGGAGCTGGATTAACCATCTGTTGTGAACCGTTCATTGTGGGTGCTAGGAACCAAATTGCAGCCCTGTCAAGAGCAAGAATTTTAGTCATTGTTCTATTGCTGTGAGGAGACACCATGACCAAGACAATTGTTATAAAAAGAAAACATTTAATAATGCCATTCCCTGGTGATGAAACATTCAAAACTATGATCCTATGGGGCTATTCTCACTCAATCCACCACAAGCACCAAGCAGCTTTCCCACTGAGCCATTTTTCCAGCCTCAAGTACCATTTAAAAGCTTTTTCTCCCCTCTAGTCACTAGGTGCCTCTAAAATCAGATTAAATCAATAGTGAGGTATACTGCTGGCCACCCTCACTGGCTCATAGTGGGAAAGGTTCTTGTGAGCCCATTGCAAATCTGTTAGCTGTTGCCCGAGAGTATTTACACCATGGAAACAGGCAGTGTTCCCTCTGTCTCCACTACTCACCTACCAGATCCCCATTAAACACTTAAACACCCATCCCACAGACCTCACCCTGGAAGCAGGCTCCAGGCAACTGCGAGGGGTTGGGTAGAATGCATCTGAGACTTCTGTCTCAGCATCAGGCTTAGGAATTCCCCATGACAGGTCTGCTGGAATCCTGTTCCTGGAGCTCTGGATGTCAGTGATGCCATTATAACCGCTCCTGGGAATCACATGTGACCTTAAAGCTACAGAACTCTCCCCTGGCTCCAAGCAGTTCGGTGTAAGGCTGTGTCAATAGGGTCCACCTGGAGCTCCTGGCCCTATCTGAGGCACTGTGCAGGCTCAGCTCCACTGACATCACATTTCCTGGAGCCTGGGAATCAGTTCTCTCTGACACTGTCTGTTGCTGGAGACTAGACCAAGGTCTCTCATGACTGGTACCCGGTCTATACCATCAGCACAGTACAGGATGGGTGCAGGGAGGACACCTTACAACCAAGCAGATCCAGTGCTGTTTCTGGTCTGGACGTGAATTGATTTCTCCTGCCCAATATCCTGATCTCATTTCTTGGGTACTGTATTCTGATATCCAATTGTGGTAGTTTGAAAGAAAATGGCTCCCAAAGGGAGTGGCACTCTTAGGAGGTGTGTGGCACTGTGGGAGGAAGTGTGTCACTGGGGGCGGGCTTTGAGGTCTCTTTTGCTCATTTCCCTCAGAGTGACTGTCAATTGACTTTCTGTTGCCTGTGGATGTAGCTCTTTGAGCTACTCCAGCACCATGTCTGCCTACACGCTGCCATGCTCCCCACCACGATGATAATGGACTGAAACTGTAAGCCAGCCCCAATTGAATATTTTCTTTGTAAGAGTTGTCGTGGTCATGACATCTCTTCACAGCAATAAAAACCCTAACTAAGACACCAATCTATTACCAATGGTTCCATAGCAGACAATCCATGATGAATTGCAGGTCCTTCACCTCTGAGAACTATAGAAGGGCAGGGCTTGGACAGCCACCAGTTCTAGTGTAAACAGAGTAATACTTTTTAATTCATTATGTGTCCAGTTGAAGTTACTGTGTTTGCATGTGTGTAGTATACCTGCATGTTCCTCTGGGGGTGTACACATGTGTACATGCATGCAGAGGCCAGAGGCTGACCTCTGGTGTCTTTAATCACTTCTCGGCCTTGTTTTTTTGAGATAGGGTCCCTCATTGAACATGGAACTCACCAAGTGCCTAGCATGGCTGCCCAGGAAGCTCCAACAATCCTCTTGTTCCTGCCTTCCCAGTATTGGGACTATACTTGCCTGGCATTTTACTAGGGAGGTGGGGATCTGAACTCAGGTCCTCATGCCTGCATGTAGGCACCTTACTAAATGAGTTCAGGACCCAGTATGAGACTGTCACTTTTTAAAGCCACTATGTGCCACCTAAGGTGCTATTTTTCTGATCTTCTCTATTTGGAACCACAGGAGACCCTTGTTCTGTGGCCATAAGAAATGGTCTGCCCCTCTTTTTCCTCTGAGATCTAAGTATGTAACGATCACAGTCAAGAAAGACAGGCACTAGGTGGGAAGAGGCAAGCCTGGAAGGTCACGTTACGTAGAGGGTGAGTTTGCCAGCCCCAAGCCCATGGCCACCACTCCCCACCCCCAGTTGCAGCCTTGGGCCTCTGCATTGGACCTCCTTAAACTTTGGTTTTAATATCTCCACTTCCTGGAAGGCTCAGGATAGCAAGGATTAAAAGGGCTTTGGGAACAGTAAAGTCTGAGGAACTCTAAGGAATTTATTCTTTTTCTAATTATATCTTATTAAAACCTGCTATTAGCCAAAATAAATACAGTAATTAAAACACTAATAAATGTTAGGAGAACATTCTCCTACTGAGAGCTACAGGCTTGTCTTCAGTTTTTAAACTGAGACCAAGAACAGAGGTGTGCTGTCTTCTGGGAAAGAACTCTCCCACCTTCCCATGCCTTCCCTGACAATTTGGCCACGCCCCAGCAGCACCCCCCCAGCCCTCCCCTGCCCAGACTCACCTCTCCTTCCTCTGGCGGGCCCAGAGCATCCTCTCCAACCCTTGACTCACTAGATCGGCTCTCAGTCTACTGTCCAAAGCTTGCCACCAGCCCTGGTGCTTCCTGATACAGGAAGAGGGTGTTAAGAGTTTAAAATGAATTAAATTTGATTCCCCAAACCCTTCAGGTGGCCTCTGGCTGCCACTCAGAGCCCTGAGAGATTCACTGAGTCTCGATCTCAAGCCTGGTCCATAGGTAATGCCTGCCTGGAGGGGACCACAAGCGATGACAGGCAACATCAATCAGGCAGAGGCAAACTGTGTAAAGAAGGGAGTCTTGTGGGAGGTGTTTAAAGGTACGTACTGACTCCCATGTCCCCTGTCCCTGGGCCTTCTGGGAAGGTCTATGCCATTCTTCTCTCCCAGCTCCCTACCTGGTCAAACCCGGCTTTCACAGACAACCTCCCACCCGGAACTCACCTCCTCTTGCCCTGCTCAACCTGCTCCCCGCTGCTCTCGTTCTCTGCTGTGTGGTCCGAGTGCTTTTCGCTGACTGTGTCCAGCAGGGCCAGTAGCTGAGGCTGTGAAGCCACCGGAAGCACCACACTCAGGAGTCGGAGTAGTGTGCTCCCTGGCACCATTGTCATCTTGGAGAGATATGACACCAGCCTCAGTCCCTACGGGGACACAAAAGGGAAGAACTAAAAAGCGTTGGCTCTCTCTAGACCTGCCGGGTAGCAATATCTAATTCATGACATTCTCAAGGATTCTGTTGTCCTGGGATAATAAATATTTCAGTGGCTCAGCCTGGAAAACATTCTGAATTCACAAAACTGTCAAGAAAATGTCTGTGGTCAGCAGCTGTGGCACCCACAATGTCTCTAACAGAGCTCACCCACCCTTCCAAGTTAGCTCACTTGAGCAAGCCAGAACCATGGCACAGGAGCCTCAGCCTGCATCACAGCAGTCAGGAATATTTCTCCATCTTCTGCTCCACTTCTGGGAGGCCCTGGGGACAGTCTAAGCTCTGGGAGTAGCTGAGTGTCCCTACACCAGTGGGTGAATAAAAAGGAAGGGCTGCTGAGCTCAAGAATTATGGTTGGAATGACTGTCCCTACCGGAAGCAGGCTGTGCCATCCCATACAATGTAGCACCTCAGCTGAACATAGAGGAAAGATGGGGAACGGCCGGGCGGTAGTAGTACACCTTTAATCCCAGCACTTGGAAGGCAGAGGCAGGTGAATCTTTTTGAGTTTGAGGTCAGCCTGGTCTACAAGAGCTAGTTCCAGGCCAGGCTCCAAAGCTACAGAGAAACCCTGTCTCAAAAAAACAAAAAAAAAAAGGAGGAGGAGGAGGAGGAGAAGGAGGAGAAGGAGAAGGAGAAGGAGAAGGAGAAGGAGAAGGAGAAGGAGAAGGAGAAGGAGAAGGAGAAGAAGAAGAAGAAGAAGAAGAAGAAGAAGAAGAAGAAGAAGAAGAAGAAGAAGAAGAAGAAGAAGAAGAAGAAG
>JABTXL010003627.1:1097800-1117719 GCA_025134845.1 Neodon shergylaensis
AGAAGAAGAAGAAGAAGAAGAAGAAGAAGAAGAAGAAGAAGAAGAAGGAGAACGGCTCATGGCTGCGAGGGTTGGGGATGGTGGGTGTGGCCGTGGCTGAGAAATGACAAAATGACACTCAGGGATTTCTCAGCTGCACTGGACAATTCTGTACCCTCGTGGTCACAGGAAATCTGCTGTGACAGCAGGACAGAGAGCCACAAGAACATTTCATATCAGATTTGATGTGGTCCCAGGCAAGCCCAAGGAAACAAGAAACAAAAAGTGGATGGTGTAACTTTCTATACCCTAGTATGCCAAAATGATTTCAAAGTAAAAAGCTTAGAAATGTACCAACTCTGTACCCCTTAAACCTTTGACTGTGTCCCTGCCCCACTGAGCCAAATGCTACATTCTTGGGTCATGCTTTTATTTCTCCTAATGCCTCAAACTCCTCATCTCTAAAGACTACCAGTACCGGTGCAAAGGGTTTGCTGAGGATGCAGTAAGCTGGGCTTTGCCCAGTGCGGGGGCTCATCACTATAACCCCAGCACTCAGGGGTGAGGCAGGGGGTTGCCACGAGTTTAAGTTTGAGTGATGCCCTGCCCTCAACCAAAACCACCAACAACAACAAAAATAGAGTGAAGGCTTCTCCAAGTGCCACCAAGACCCAAATAAAAGCCTCTTCTCTCAGTTGCAGGGTGACCATTGTTGGTCCCTGGCCATTCAGAGCCCTTCCCTGGGATTTTACATGGCAACACCTAGGGGGAGGAGTGAGGTGGACTGGGGATTTCAGTGTCCAGCAAAGCCAGGCAGGGGTGTGGAGAGTCCTAGGTCAGGCCTGCCAACGCCTGATCTGTGTGTGGAAAAGTTCATGAGTGGGCAGAGTGAAGAGTCCATGCTACCTTCTTTGCTGTGGGGGAGACTGCGGCTGTTGGAGAATCACTGTTACACTGTACGGAACGCGGGCAAGAAAGATGTCTGCAGACACCAGCCAGACACAGCCATCTCAGGCCCCACTACAAACGGGACATGTGGCAGTAAGAGGACTTTGTCTTGTCCCGGGGACAGAGAGGTTTAACACCATGGCTGCCATCATTAACATGCCCATTGGACCTGCGCTGATCATGAACCTAAGACTGGACCATCCCCATCTGACATAGGGAAGATGATGGTTCTGAGAACGGGAAAATGTCCACGGATAGGAAAAGACCCTCTCACCTGGCTGCACAGACTGGCCATGGTGTCAGCCTCCAGGATTTCCAGAGAGTCTTCCAGCACCGCACTGTTCTGCCGCTCTTCCCTCACCCTAGAGTGAAGAGAAAATCCAGAAGTCCAACCCAGCTGGGGAGCTGACGGGAGGGTGTCTGTTTAAGTGACAAGGACTCAGAGGTGGAGCACAGGAGGCTGATAGAGGAGTGGATGAATGAAGACCGTTCTGTGGCTCTTGGGTGCTCTGTGACCCTACTCTGGAAACTCACCTTGGTCCTCATGACTAGGACCACAGAGACCAGCACCTGAGGTCCACACCTGCTTCCGTCCTGTGCTGAAGCAGAGCCAAAGTCGCCGTCCACAGATGGCCACAGACAGCAGTACTTTGGTGGCAAGGCCAGCTGCCACCTTACTACAAGAGACTTACTATGAACTCTGTCAAAGATGAGGCCACTGATCAGCCTCACAGTCCCTGTGGCTATCACAACCCAAGGCTTATGCAGGCACAACTCAACCCAACCCCAGACTCCTGCAGATTACTGCAGGGAGCAGGAGAACGTGACAAAAAATAATAAAAAAATGAAAAGCTCCTAGATAAGTCAACACCTCTGTGTTCCTGCCTCCCTGTCAGACACTCAGCCCCTTTGTCAGTTAACTCCATGCAATCTGTCTAGCTGCACTTTGATGTTGAGTTTACCCAGGAAACAAACCCAGAATCACTGTAATCTCCCTACCCAGAAACCAAGTGGAGTGCTTCCTCCAGGTAATTTGTGTGCTTCTAAAATCCAGTCAATGTGTGCTGTATACCGTTTACATCTGTTGCTTTACACACAGATACCATAGTCTGTTTCTGCAGGAGCACTGAACGCTGCAGGCAAAGCCAATTTTCTGTCGTGAATTGTGAAAGAGTAAAGAACAAACAAGGCTGGAGTCTATTCTGTAGCTCTACAGAAGCAGAGTCTGAAGTTCTGCAGCGCAGTGAAATCTAAACAGAGCCCTTCCTATGCCGCTGCTGTCCCCTGGCAGTGTGAGATGTTACCAGGTGTGGAGGCTAGGTAGGGACGCGTGGAACCTCTCTCTAATATAATATCACAATATAAGCTTACAACTTCTTGTAAGCTTATAATTATTTGAAAATAAGAAGTTGAAAGGGCCTATGGAGATGGTGGCTTAGCAGGTAAAGGCACTTGCCACCAAGCTTGAAGACCCGAGTTCAATCCTCAGGACCCACATGGCAGAAGCAGAGAAGCGACTCCTAAAAGCTGTCCTCTGACCTCCACACGTGTACAGTGGCACATATATGCACACACACTCAAAATTTTAAAAATGTTAAAAAATATTGTTAGCAAACCTCAATGGTATTTAAAAAAAAACATAAATGAGAAAAGAAAGCTGTGCTCCCTCAACAACAGCAGTTTGAGTGGAGCATGGGAATGGCATCTAAGGCAGGAAGGTGAGAAGCCTGGTACCTCAGGCCAGAAGACCCCACCCCACCCCCACTCAGAGTGTAAACCACCCACCTACCTCTGCTGTTGCTGTTCCAGGAGCTTCTGGCCCTTGTTCAGAGCCTGCCGCAGCATGGCAGAGACCTGCCTTTCAGGATCCATCTCCCCGGGTTCACCCAGTCCGGGTCCATTAGCCGCCCACCGCTGCCAGCTCTCCAGGACCTGCTGCTGCTCAGCTGCTTCCTGCTGCACCAGCCGCTCCTCCAGCTTCCTTTCCAGTTCCTGCAGCTCCTGCAGATGAAGGAGCAGGGCTGAGTCCCACTGATGCCAGGTGGGCAGGAGCTACAGGGGTCACTGAGGCAACATTGTAAGTATCTTAGTAACTGTGTCTCCAGGGGTGGGGGGTCAGGATGTCCCTCTGGGTTAGGCATCTCTGAAGCTGAAGATAGGTTCTGGTCAAGTCAAAAAGGAAAGCACAGGCTACGTTCCCAATGGCCACCCAAGTATACTTATGAAGAGCCTACATTCTCAAAAGATTATGACAAATGTGGTATCGTTTGCATTGTGGGTTTTTACCTCCCCATCATCCTACAGACTTTTCTAGAAGAGCATAGGAGATGTCCTAAAAGGGAGATCTGATTAACTATATTTTGAGACATCTCATACTATGACTTCAGCACCCACCTCAAAAAAGTTCCTAAAAGTACCTTTTAAACTCACAACTTAGAGCCCTTGGGGCTGCTATTCTCTGCTTTGGAACAGCCTACTCCAATCTCTCTTTTGAGTCCGTGCTTTGCTTTGCTAAAAATATTTCTGCTTAACCTTCTGAGCCTCTGGATTGAATTCTTTCAGGAAGGTAACCTCAGTAACAATACTTTACAAGGGGCTGCTCCTGAGCCTCTCACCCGGGCATAGACATGTCATGGGGTAGCTCTAAGTTTCACACACTGCACATAGTGCCTGAGACTTAGGGACAGCTCAGTGAATGTTGGCTAATAGAACCACCACTTTCGCTTTTGATCTCACGGTGCCTTAGAGCAGTGATGCTGGGTGGCAGAGCTGGAAGTGTGAAAACTCAGGCAGAATCATCCAACAGAGTGACTTGGACACCTAGACACTGGGGCATAGGGAGACTCCTCGTGGGCTTGGAAGTAGAAGCTCAGCAAATGACACGGAGCTGCGAAGACAGTAGGGGCCATTATTTGGGGTTACTCCTCTTCTGGGCAGGTCTGTCCTGTTTAAATTTCCCCATCTTCGCCACACAGTCCCCACTGCACCTTCTGATAATCCAATTTCACAAAAGTAGTCTAAATTGTTCACTGGATGAGATGCAAACCACGGACTCTCCTTAGGAACGGTTCCTTCCAAAGCTTCTCATTTCATGCTTTTTAAATTCTCCAAATGCTCACCAACTTAGAAGCTCATTATCAAGAGCTAAATGCTTGGCGCATGAGCCATCACGCTGCAAACGGAAGAGTCTCACAGAGCACGGAGCAGGCCACCTTCTCTCCCCGTGCAAACCGGGAAGGAGCAGCCCATCCACCATCTCGCCGACAACTCAGAATGTGTGGTCTGATTTTCTCTCAGTTGCTTCTGATGCAGGACATGCAGTCCTCCCCATGCAGGCAACTGTGACGAGAAGCTTTGATATCACTCAAGAGCTCTGAGATGAAGTGGGAAAGGCAGGTGTGCTCCCGAGGTAGCTGAAGTGCTGGCATCTCAAGTGAACAATACTGGCCAGGAGGACGCAACTCAAGCACTCAGACACCTTTAGTGTCTCACTGGCCAGACTCCCTAAATGACCTTGGGCAGGACTTCCCCCCTTTTTTTGAGGGGTAGGTTCTGAATTTTTCTTTTTTTTTTATTAAGATAGAGTCTCTCTGCATAGTCCTGATGTAGACCAAGCTGGCCTTGAATTCACAGAGATCGGCCTGCCTCTGCCTTCCAAATGCTGGGGTTAAAAAGTGTATGCCACCATGCCTGCCTGCCTCTCCATCTTAAACACTCATTTCCTCTGACTAGAATTTGGGGCACTGGTTCATCTTCACAACATTCACCTCCAAATGAAGCATTTGTTTTGATAGATGCTCTGTGGAGGTTTCCTCCTGTCACTGATATTCTGAGCATCTTGAATGGGTTTTACCTCTGTGGGTGCCGAAATGGTCATGTGAGCTGCTTCCTCCCCTTTAATCGGTTAAGCAAGGGAGTTTTGTAAACCAATGTCCTCATGTTAAGTTCCTGGAAACTCCTTATATTCCCGGAAACTCCTTCTATTCCCGGAAACTCCTTCTATTCCTGGAAACTCCTTATATTCCTGGAAAAAAAAATCAGCCTGGCCATGAAGGATTAATTATTCTAACAAATATATGGGTTATATTAGCTGCTATTTTGTACACCAAGTTTACAACTGTGTTCACAGCTGCAGTTCAGTCAGGGTCTCCTGTTGGTGCCCAAGTGATATGAGAATTACAAAACAAGCTGAATAAAGGTCTTCGTTCCCGCTCAGGGATGATGCGAGCAAGGGCCTGGCCATGTTTTGAGTAAGAATGGCCCTCACAGGCTCAGATGAACACTTGGTCCTCAGTTGGTGGAACTGTTGTGGAAGGAGTAGGAGTGTGACCTTGCTGGAGGAGGGGCAGACTTTGGGGTTTCTAAGACTCATACTGTTCCCTGTTTGCCTCCGATCAAGATGTTTCTGCCACCATGCCTTTGTTTGGCCATCTGGCATTATAACCCACAAAACAGCTCAGTTAAATGCTTTCTTTTATAAGTTGTCCTGGTCATGGTGTTTTCTCACAGCCTTAGGTCACTAAGACACTTTACAGTTTGCTGGAGCCAGCCGAAGAAATGGATACATTTGTGACTGTGAGTGCAGGTCTGTAACTTACCCGGGGACTCTGTGTTGAAGGACTGACCTGCAGCTTGTGGGTCACTGGGAAGTGAGTGGATCCTGAGGGCTCTGATCTAATAAGGGTATGATCTACTTAAGGGCTCATAACTTGCTGTCATTTTTTTGAGAAGTGGAGAAGCTAGAAGCAGGACCTGGCTGGGGGAAGTAGGTCACTAAGGGAATGCCAGCAATAAGACCAGCTCTTGCCTCTGGCCACTTCTGCCTTTGTCTGTTTCCTGGTTGCCAAAAGGTGAACCGCTCTGTACCACTCATGCCACGATGCTGTGCCTTGTCACTGCCTCACGCAACAGAGCCAGCCAGCTGCAGACTGAAGCCTCTCAAGACTCCACAAGACCAAACGAGCCTTTCCCCTTAACATCTATTACATCCAGTTCTTCCTCACAGTGGCAGGAAATGCTAACACAGTTTCAAACCAATTTCATCTCTGACCTTGAGATTGTACACTTATTTTTTTCATACTAAAGCCAACTTTTATCATATATATTTATTTAGATAATTTCCTGTTGTACTTATCTTAAAACTCATATACATAATATTCTTCACTGTAGTATTCCAGTTTTTAAAAACTCTACTGCAGGGGCTGGAGAGATGACTCAGAGGTTAAGAGCATTGCCTGCTCTTCCAAAGGTTCTGAGTTCAATTCCCAGCAACCACATGGTGGCTCACAACCATCTGTAATGGGGTCTGGTGCCCTCTTCTGGTCTGCTAGCATACACGCAAACAGAATATTGTATTCATAATAAATAAATAAATAAATATTTTAAAAAACCTCTACTGCATCTAGGGTTTTAATTCTTTAAAATATGATACTATTTATCCATTAGCCTATTTTAATTGTAAAATTACCTGATGTGGGATGCCTCTCTGTATGATGTGACTATGTTCTATTACCATTGGTCAATAAACATGCTAATTTGGCCAATAGCCAGGCAGAATAGAGCAAGGAGGGAAATCCAGAGATACAATGAGGAAAAAGGGCAGTCAGGGATATGCCAAAAGCTGGGGAAGCAAAATGTAAGGTAACAAACCACAAATCTCGTGGTAAAATATAGACTAATAGAAATGTGTTAATCTAAGTTGTAAAAGCTAGTTAATAATAGGCCTGAGTATAGGCCAAATGGTTTGTAATTAATATTTTGCCTCAAAGTGGTTATTTGGGAACTGTCGGGTGAGAGAGAAACCTCCAGTTACACTGACCAGAGAGCTACACATTTTAGTAGGCTTTTAATTTTTCCAAAGTACCCCATTTTTTATTTTATTAATTCTCTTCATGTTAGTTTTGATTTACATCTTATTTATCTTCACTCCTCTCTACAGGTTCATTTCTTTCTGCACTAAATTAAAAAAAATTATCTGAAAATTTTATGCATTTATTTATGTATATATATTTTGATCATATCCATTCACACTCCCTTCAGTTTCCCTCAGTGCCCCGTATTGTCTCCCTGCCAGTTTCGGGTCCTTTTCTACCCCTATGCCCACTCAGCAGGCTATGGGACTCACGGAGCTGACGGTGCAGGTACCCTTCTCTACCTCTGGCCCCACTCACCGGGCTGTGGGACTCCAGGATCTGCACACAGGCTGACTTGGTCAGTGTCTCGGACTCACTCAGCTCCCCCAGCAGCAGGTCTTGAATGCTAAGCAAGGCCGTGTAGACAGAGAGGGTCTCAGCAGCCCGGGCCACTTTCTGGAACTGCAGGGCCACAAGTGACTCCGCAAAGTGGGCCTCCTGGGCTTCCAGCCTTTGTACCCTCTCGTGGAGCAATTCCCCTCGAACCTGGAGAAGGGTACAGAACCAAAGGACCTGAGGCGCTGTGGGTGAGGAGAGCCCACTGCCTTTCAGAGAATACAAGCCGAGGATCCCAGAGGCCCTGTCCAGAAGACTAGGACTCTGATGGGAGAAAAAAGCACCAATCAAAAAGAAAGGTGGACAATCCACATCTCTTCCAAGCTTTTCATTTTACCTTTAAACTTTCTAGAATTCCATCCAGGACAACCAAAAGACAGAAGCATGCCCATTGTCAGGAATGGACGAGTGGAAATACATCCACGGTGCAAGACAGGATTTGACACGAGGCAGGAAGGAAACCACACTGGGGTGAACCTTGAGGGAGTTAGACTTCGTAAGAGCTGTCAGTCACAAAGGGACAAACACTGTGGAGAACTGTGGTTCCCAGGGGGGCTGAGATGGAAGCAATGGGGAGCTGCTGTTGAACTGGTATGGAGTTTCCATTTTCTGCAAGATGGGAATTTCTAGAGCTGGACAATGTGAATGCACTTTAACACCCGTGGGCCGAGCCCTATAATGTGATTATATTGGTAAATATTCCGTGCTATAATTGGACACAATAAATAAAAATGAAAACAAAGCTCATGGGCTTTGTCCTGCTATGTAACCTGTTTGTACCTGATGCTTCTGTAGCAATGACAGGACGAGGACACTGAGCTGAAGCTAAGGCTGCCAGGAAACCATGGCCCAGGTCGCTCCCATGACTGCCCAGCCCTCCTGCATGTCCTCAGGAAGAACACAGCCCTGTTTGAAAGGCTCAGGTCAGCCCTTCTAGAAGCGCTGAGGCTTTGAAACAGGGTGGGGTAGGGGTGAGCCAAGACAGGAATAAGAGATGGAAGGTGCTGCTGCCTGGAAGGATATTCAGAGGCTTTTGGCCATGGCTTACATACAGAGAGAAGGGCTGCAAGGAATTATAGTCATGCACAGATGCATGCTGTGACCCACCCCCATACACACAACAGCAGGGACCAGAACAGCAGAGAGCACCAGGGCAAACACAACAGTCCTAGAAATACAGGCTTGCTAGGGAGAGGCCAGGCTCTCAGGACAATACACTAGACCCAATCTCTGTCCAATCTGGAGAACCAGGTACCCATGTGGATGGGTTTCCAAGGTAACTTAAACTAAATAGGTTGAGGCCAAGAGCCAGCCGAAGATTTGACTGTTCTGCCAGAGCCTGGGAAGCTTTCCCTGAAACTCTGGGCTTCTCCATCTCTGAACCCCTCTCCACCTTCTATCATCACGTGGCTGTTTGCTGACCTCCACTGCTGAACCTGCCTGCTTTCTTGGACCCCACTTTAAAGGGCACAGCTTTCTACCCTGTCTTTGTCATTGCCAAACATGCTTTGTACCATAGAGTGAAGTCCTTTATCCCAGAAACTACCTGGGAAACACTGACAGCATGTTCCTCCTCCAAAGTTTCCAATACAAAAAACGGCCACTGCCCTTGTTTCCCCTGTCCCTGACCAGCAGGAAGTAGTTACAAGAATAACAGCCATGCCCATTTGCACTTATTAACAGAAACTAAAGTCAGAAATGCTAGTCACGGTCACACCATCTTGCAATGGTTCCCCATCTTTGCTAAACAATGAGAATTCCTGAAACTAAAATAGCTTGCTTTTCTAGATTGCTCCCTGTTGATAATGGCCAGTCATGAGAGATGATTGTCCATCTCTTGACATCTTTAATTTAATCCTGACATCACCTTAATTCCTTAGATTCTCTAGGAATGGCAACCTCAGGCAATACCTTTCTTCTGCTCTATAACTATCTCCTCTGTCTCCCAAACAAATTCCTCTAAAGATTGACTTAAAAAATTGCATATTACCAGCCAGGAGAGGCTACAAAGCTACAGAGAAACCCTGTCTCGAAAAACCAAATAAATAAATAAATAAATAAAAAAAATAAAAAAAATAAAGAAATTGCATATTGAAGATTCAAAAACCTTCCCATGTAATCAGATTGCATGAGCTGTCAGGTGTCCCCACGGCCATGGAAAACATCAGAAGGTGACCCCTCTCCTGCGTGCTGAGGGGAGAAAGACTAACCTTCCACCATCTCTCACTAATCTGTTCCCAAAGCACAACCTGACAGAAAAGATTCATCTGGACAAACCCATGCAGGTTATAAAGGGCACGCGTTCTGGGTCTAGACAGATGTCCTTAGACTCAACAGTGAGAGTCCACACAAGCTGGGAAATACGCTAATGTTGCTATGTCTCATGCTACTGCCAACACAAAAGGGACTCCATGATTTTCTGTGTGTGTGAGCTTTTTGGTTTTGATTTTTTTTTTGTCTTATTGGGTTTCTGTTTGTTTTGATTCTCTCTTCTCCCTTTAAGAGGTGGGCGGCCCTGAAATGAGTTGAGTAGGGCGTGGGAAGGATCTAGGATGAGTTGGGGGATGGGAAATATGATCAAATTGTATGGAAAAAAACAGTAATGACAAAAAGAAAAAGAGAGAGAAGATCCATAACAATGATGAAGAGAAAGAGATCAGAACGTGGGCAGAGGAGACAGCGAAAGGCGGGGTAATAAAACATTCTTAGAGGAAAAATGTAAGACCTGGTCCTAGAGGAAGATGGCTGGATGTTTCCAGAACGCAGAAGGCAAAGATGAAAAGCTCGTGAGACTCGGATCTGAGTAAGACCCACATGCTGGGATACTGCCCTGACCCAGCAAAAGGGAACTACAGACAAGACCACTCCACGCCCTTCTCCAACTATCTGAACAGCAGCAGGAATGTTAGCCATGGTCCTGACATTCGAAAAGCTCCTCCATTCCCATTTAAAATGATGATAATTCCTGAAATGAGAGCAATTTTTTATTCTAGATTTTTCATCTCCCAGCTCAACCAGCCTCCACTAATGCCTGACCAGGAGAGATGTCCATCCATCTTTAACCCGCTCCCCTTATTTCCCTAGCATCCCTAACAAAGAGTGACCATGAGCCTAAGAGGAAAATGCCAGTTTCCTTTCCACATCCTCCATCCTGTAAGTGGGGAGCAGCCTCTGGCTCCTTACACTAGAGAGCTCGCCCTAAAAATTCTCTTCAGGAACAAAGCCTGTGCTATCATTGAATCTTTGGTTCCTTTGCAGGCCTGGCAAGCTCCTGGGTGGATGCTGAAGGCACAGTGCCCTGCCAGAGGGAGGATGGACTGGGGTGACAGCTCCAGGTGACACTAAGTGAACACCTTCAATGCAAGGAAAGCACAAAGCCTTAGGAACACCTCAGACAGGGAATGTTGAAAAAGGTTTTCCGCAATCCCCCTTCTTTTCACTTTGGAAAGCTTACTTGTTAATTCTAGCACCTGGTGAGATTATATCTCTGTATCAGGTTTGAATCCTCCAGCGAGAATTCTGGGTAAGGACAGATTTGCATATCTATGCGGTATTAATGGCCGGCTTTCTTACATATTCACGCATCTCAAATAATAACAGCTCATTTGAGAACAAAGCCCTGCTAAATGTTCTTATTTTAAAGAGGAAGTTCAAACAACTTCCTTCCTAGTTTTAGCTGACAGTAGTAGAAGCTCAAGGAAGTCCCTTCTGTGTCCTAAAATGTCCTTTAAGGTTCCATGGAGCCAGCCCCTGCATGGGGTCTTTATGGGATTCTAAGTCACATCAGCCCTTCTGACCAGGTTTGGAAACACACAGGGAGATGCAAGGGTGAGGCCCACGCAGGGCTTTCCTCAAGTACACAGATCTGCAGCACCAGAAGAGGGCACAGTGAGTGCAGAGGCCCAGAGGCCTACCAGAAGGAACCTACACAGAGGCCACAGAGACCAAAGCCCCTGCCACCATGCTCCCACAGTGCTGGGTGAACCGTGCCAGAGCCAAGGGATATCAGAACTTCATCTTTCAATTCAGCCAGCTGCAGCAGCCATTCGCTCCGCGAGCACTCGCGTTAGCCCTTGCTTTCTGTGTTTATCTCCTCGTCTTACCTGCATGTCTCAGAATGCTTTTGCTCTTGCTAGTATGCTGCTCAGTTAGGCTACAGGACGGTTCATGTTTCTTCATCCAGCCCGCTGTACGGCATTGTTCTCTACTTTCCAGTCACAGCATTCTCTCATTCCTGTGCCTTGCCTTCTTTCCTCCTTTCTCTCATCTCTAGCTCCTTTTTTTTCTTTGTAACCATGTAGAGCTTTAACAGCTCTGAGGTCGGTGTGCCCTCACAGGGTCCCAACTTTTGCCTCCCAGCTTCCTCACCCACCGCATTTTTTTCTTTTCAAAGTCCATCTAAGACTCAATCCTCATCCTCCTACTTTCCTTTTACTCCTATTCTAATTAACTAAAATTGTAGCGTGCTCCTTACTGTCACTGCTGATAGCTGGCTGACACATCTGCATGTTGACAATGTCCAGCACTTAACACTCTGCATGGGCAATGACAGAGAGCTTACAACAGGCCCCCAGCGCTCAAAGACTGAGCAGTTATTTTGTGATCTGTACACCCAGCTCCACCAGGTCCCACCCTTGCACACTGTAGACACTTCCCTCGAAAAAAAATAGCTGATGAAAGAAAAGCAAGGGCGGTTGTGTAAACGCCAGCTGTGACCCCCAAAACCACACGGAACTAAGACAGCATAACTCCTCCAGAAAGTACTAACCCTACTGTGATGGCCTCTAGGGAGAATGAGTTAGAGGAAATCCAAAGCAGAGAAATCAAAATAATGACGATAAGTATGTTCAGAGAAAACAGAGAGGAAGATGAATAGCTAATGGAGAAAAAAAATCAAATCACTGAACAAAATTAAGAAGGTGATGGTGACATGACATGAAACATGAATTCAACAGAGACCAAGATCTGAGGAAAAAAGCAATCGCAAAAGGTAGAAATAAAAAATATCAGCAAGTCAGATTTAAAACTCTGTGGGAAATATCAGCAACAAGATGAGTCACAGGGTAGAATGTCAAGCCTGAAGACAAGATGGAGGAGCTGGACCCATTCAACATCACAGAGACAACTAAGACTATAACAATGGGGATTTCAAGATGCACAGACCTCTGAAGAGATCAAACCAATAGATAATAGGAGTAGAAGGAGAAAAGTCTCGTTCTAAAGGCTTGGAAAACATTTTCAAAAGAATCTTAAGAAAAAGTTTCCCAGAGTTGGGAGAAGAGATACCAGTCCAGAGAGAGTAGGCAGTTAGGAATTCAAACACACCAGACCAGAAAAAGCTCCCCTCATCTTGTTATAATGAAAACACTAAACACACAGACAGAGAGTATAGTGGAAGCGGCAGGACAAAAGCAGCAGTCTGCATCCCATCAGAACAAGAGGGAGTCACTTAACTAAAACCTTGAAATCCGGGGGGAAGAGACAGAAGTCTTTAATAAATAAATAAATAAATAAAAAAAAAGGAAAAAAAAAAACCTTGAAATCCAGCAGGCCTAGAAATATTATTTCAGTTTCTGAAAGGTAATAACTGTTAGCTGAGAGAACTCTACCCAGCAAAGTCATAGCTAAATGAAAAACAAAAACTTCACCTGATAAAAATAGCCTAAAGGAATTCATGGTCACTAAGTTTACTCTACAGAAAAGAATAATTGTATGCAAGAGAACAAAACCAAATACCACAAAAGCAACAAAATGGCAAGAACCAATGCACACCTTTCAATAATAACTCTAAATATTAACAGCCTAAATTTGATAATAAAAAAGGCACAGACTAGTGGACTGCATCAAAAAGTAGAAACAATCGATTTGTTGCCTCTAAGATACACACCTAAATACAAAGGACAGACCCTACCTTAAAGTGAAAGGCTGGGGACAGGTGGTCCAAGCAAGTGGACCTTGGAAACAAGCAGCTTTCATTGTTCTAATATCTGACAAGACAGACTCAAACCAAAACTAATAAGAAAAGGTAAAGGTGGTAACTTCACACTGATAAAGAAAACAGTCCTTCAGGAGGACATTAAGATTCTAAACATACAAGCCCTGAACACAGCTTCATTCAACTCCATAAAACAAATACTACTAGATGTAATGTCACAGATTAATCCCAGCACAATAGCAATGGTGATTTTGCTACCTCACTATCACCAATTAACAAGTTAGCCCAACAAAAATAGAAAAATATGTGAATTAAATGACATCAATTAAATGGACACAATGGACATCTCCAGAATATTCCATCTAAATGCTGCAGAATATGTATTTTTCTCAGCAGTCCATGTAACTTCGTCCAAAATAGATATGTATTTAGGACACAAATCAAGTCTCAACAAATAATAGGAAATTCGAAATAATTCCTTGCATTCTATCTGAGCATAGCAGAATATGAATAGAACAAATCAACAGCACAAGAAACCCAAGAACATATGCAAACTCACAGGAATCTAAAGACGCACCACTGCATGTGGATAGGCCCCTTGAAGAAATCAAGAAGTACAGCATTTCTAGAATCAAATTAAAATTAAAAGAAAAAAACAAATCCATGGGATATAATGAAAGGGGGTATAATAGAGAATTTTTATAGCTCCAAGTGCCTCTACTAAGACAAAAGAGATCTCTAATAAATAACAAAGTTCTGGAAAAGGAGTCAGTAAACCTCAAATCACCAACCCAAAAGAAAACATTAATGTTGCAGCAGAAAATAATGAAATGGAAATAAACAAACAAATACAAAATGAAAATCAACAAAACAAAGACCTGATTTTTTTTTTTAAAAAAAAAGGATAAACAAAATAGACAAACCCTTAGCCAAGTGAACCAAAAGGAAGAGAAGATTTAGGTATAAAATTAGAGATGAAAAGGGAGCCATTACAATAGACACCAGTGAGAAATTCTGAAAATCACTGGAGCTAACCTTGAAAACATGCATTCTACTACTTTGGAAAAATCTAAAAGGAGTCAACGAATTTCTAGACGTAAATGATGTAACAAAATTATACCAAGATGAAATAAACAATTCAAGCTGATCTATAACAAGCAGTGAAGTTGAAGCAGAAATTAAAAGTCTGAGAACTTAAATAAGTCCAAGTCCCGATGGATTTGTTGGTGAGTTTCACCAGGTTTTCAAAGAACTATTACCAATGATTCTCAAAATAGGAGAGGAGGTAACATGACCGAAGTCTCTATGAACTTAGTGTTGCCCTGATACCAAGACCAAAGATGCAACAACAACAAAAAGTCCAGAACAATCTCCCCAATGAACTTAGATACAAAATTTCTCAACAAAACACTTGCTAACTGAATTCAAGAATGCATTAAAAATCATTCATTGTGAATATGTTGGCTTTATGCCAGGGACAAAGGGATGTTTCAAAATATTTAAATCAATAACTGTTCTAACTTATTGGTTCCAAGGATAGAAGTCACATGGCCATTTCAACAGAAAGAGAAGAGGTATTTGACAAAATCTAATATTCCTTCCTGCTAAAAGTCCTGAAGAGACTCAGGGTAGAAGAAACATATTTCAAAATAAAACATGATAAATATGATGACCCTATAGCCAAAATTATATTCAGAGGGGGAAAATATTGAAGCAATTCCACTAAGATTAGTATCAGGACAAAGGTGCCTACTTTCTCCACTCTCGTTCAGTATAAGACTCGAGGTCTTATTAGAACAGTAAGAGAATAGAAGCAAATAAAAGGGCACAAACAGGAAAGGAAGAAAGTCAAAATATCCCCATTTGCAGAGGATATTAGTCAAAGCAAGAACAGGGACTGAACAGGAAATGACAGATTCTCCAAGCTCAAATCTCAGCCAGCCAGAATAGAGTCCAACAGAGACAAGACACTGTATTCTGCAGGATGAGCCAAAGCCCAGAAAAGGAGCATCAGCAACATGAGGACACGGGGTAAGATCAAAGAAAAGGCTGAGCATCTCAGAAGAAAGCTCCACAGATGTCTGTTTTCTGTGCGGCAGGCCACTCCCTCTCTATCAGCAGATGACTCAAGGTTATTCTGTGGGAATGTCTTAGCCTGGAGAAGGAAGCCAGCTGCACCTAAAGACCCTGCACTGAACACAGAAAGCTTGGATGCAAAGATGCATACCAACTCTTTCTATGGGGCACATTGTGAATATCCAGGCCCCTTTTCTCTAGTTAGAAGACTATAGTGGTCTTCTCTTAGCAATTCAGCTAGTTTTAAAGGACTACATTGGGGGGTCTTCAAAGAGCAAAGGCCATGGTCTATAAGCCTCGCTGAGCCAAGAGCTTCCAAGCAGCCATTAGCCCACTAGTAAATATTAGCAGACCCACTACCCCCAGAAAGCCGACAAACTCATGGAAACTGAAGAGTCAACTACTGAACCACACCTGGATCAAGGAAGAAATTAAGAAAGAAATTAAAGTCTTCCTTGAATTTAATGAAAATAAAGAGACAAGATACTCAAACCTATGGGACACGATGAAAGCAGTGCGAAGAGGAAAGTTCATAGCACTAAGTGCCCACTTAAAGAAAATGGAGAAAGCATACATCGGGGACTTAACAGCACACCTGAAAGCTTTAGAAAAAAAAGAAGCAGATGTGCCCAGGAGGAGTAGAAGACTGGAAATAATCAAACTGAGGGCGGAAATCAACAAAATAGAAACACGGAAAACAGTCCAAAAAATCAATGAAACAAGAAGTTGGTTCTTGGAGAAAATCAACAAGATCGACAAACCCCTATCCAAACTAATTAAACAACAGAGAGAGAACACGCAAATAAATAAGATCAGAAATGAAAAGGGGGACATAACCACAGACACAGAGGAAATTCAGAGAATCATTAGATCTTACTACAAAAGCCTGTATGCCACAAAACTGGAAAATGCAAAAGAAATGGACATTTTTTAGATAAGTACCAAATACCAAAGCTAAACCAAGACCAGGTGAACAATCTAAACAGACCGGTTAGTCGCGAAGAACTAGAAGCTGTTATCAAAAATCTCCCCTCCAAAAAAAGCCCAGGACCAGATGGCTTCAATGCAGAATTCTACCAGAACTTCCAAGAAGAGCTAATACCCATACTCCTTAATGTATTTCACAATATAGAAACAGAAAAGTCATTGCCAAATTCCTTTTATGAAGCTACAGTTACCCTGATACCAAAACCACATAAAGACCCAACCAAGAAAGAGAATTACAGGCCTATCTCACTCATGAATATTGACGCAAAAATTCTCAATAAAATACTGGCAAACCGAATTCAAGAACACATTAGAAAAATTATCCATTATGATCAAGTAGGCTTCATCCCAGAGATGCAGGGCTGGTTCAACATACGCAAATCTATCAATGTAATCCACCATATAAATAAACTGAAAGAAAAAAACCATATGATCATTTCATTAGATGCTGAAAAAGCATTCGACAAAATTCAACACCCCTTTATGATAAAGGTATTGGAGAGACTAGGGATACAAGGGTCATACCTAAATATAATAAAAGCTATTTACAGCAAGCCGACAGCTAACATTAAATTAAACGGAGAAAAACTCAAAGCCATCCCACTAAAATCAGGAACACGACAAGGATGTCCACTCTCTCCATACCTCTTCAATATAGTGCTTGAAGTTCTAGCAATAGCAATAAGACAACATAAGGGGATCAAGAGGATTCGAATTGGAAAGGAAGAAGTTAAACTGTCGTTATTTGCAGATGATATGATAGTATATATAAGCGACCCCAAAAACTCTACCAAAGAACTCCTACAGCTGATAAACACCTTTAGTAATGTGGCAGGATACAAGATCAACTCCAAAAAATCAGTTGCCTTCCTATACACTAAGGATAAAGAAACCGAGAGGGAAATCAGAGAAGCATCACCTTTCACGATAGCCACAAAGAGCATAAAATATCTTGGGGTAAACCTGACCAAGGAAGTGAAAGATCTATTTAACAAGAACTTTAAGTCTTTGAAGAAAGAAATAGAAGAGGACACCAGAAAATGGAAGGATCTCCCTTGCTCTTGGATTGGGAGGATCAACATAGTAAAAATGGCAATTCTACCAAAAGCAATCTATAGATTCAATGCAATCCACATCAAAATCCCATCAAAATTCTTCACAGATCTGGAGAATACAATAATCAACTTTATATGGAAAAACAAAAAACTCAGGATAGTCAAAACAATCTTATACAACAAAGGAACGTCTGGAGGCATTACCATCCCTGACTTCAAACTCTATTACAGAGCTACAGTATTGAAAACAGCTTGGTATTGGCATAAAAACAGAGAAGTCGACCAGTGGAATCGAATAGAAGACCCTGACTTTAACCCACAAACCTATGATCACCTCATTTTCGATAAAGGAGCTAAAAGTATACAATGGAAAAAAGAGAGCATCTTCAACAAATTGTGCTGGCAAAACTGGATGTCAATCTGTAGAAGAATGAAAATAGATCCATATCTATCACCATGCACAAAACTCAAGTCCAAGTGGATTAAAGACCTCAATATCAGTCCGAACACACTGAACCTGATAGAAGAGAAAGTGGGAAGTACTCTACAACACGTGGGCACAGGAGACCACTTCCTACGTATAACCCCAGCAGCACAGACAGTAAGTGCCTCATTGAATAAATGGGACCTCCTGAGACTGAGAAGCTTCTGTAAAGCAAAGGACACTGTCGCTAAGACAGAAAGGCAACCCACTGACTGGGAGAAAATCATCACCAACCCCGCAACTGACAAAGGTCTGATCTCCAAAATATATAAAGAACTCAAGAAACTAGACCGTAAAAGGCTAATCAACCCAATTATAAAATGGGGCACTGAGCTGAACAGAGATCTCTCAACAGAAGAAGTTCAAATGGCCGAAAGACACCTAAGGTCATGCTCAACTTCCTTGGTGATCAGGGAAATGCAAATCAAGACAACTTTAAGATATCATCTTATACCTGTCAGATTGGCTAAAATCAAAAACACCAATGATAGCCTTTGCTGGAGAGGTGTGGAGAAAGGGGTACACTCATCCATTGCTGGTAGGAATGCAAACTTGTGCAACCACTCTGGAAAGCAGTGTGGAGGTTTCTCAGGAAATTCGGGATCAACCTACCCCTGGACCCAGCAATACCACTCTTGGGAATATACCCAAGAGAGGCCCTATCATACAACAAAAGTATATGCTCTACTATGTTCATAGCAGCATTGTTTGTAATAGCCAGAACCTGGAAACAACCTAGATGCCCTTCAATTGAAGAATGGATGAAGAAAGTATGGAATATATACATATTAGAGTACTACTCAGCAGTAAAAAACAAGGACTTCTTGAAGTTTGCAGGCAAATGGATGGAAATAGAAAACACTATCCTGAGTGAGGTAAGCCAGACCCAAAAAGAGGAACATGGGATGTACTCACTCATATTTGGTTTCTAGCCATAAATAAAGGACATTGAGCCTATAACTCAGGTTCTAAGAGAAGCTAAATAAGAAGGGGAACCCAAAGAAAAACATATAGGCATCCTCCTGAATATTAACCTTCATCAGGCGATGAAAGGAGACAGAGACAGAGACAGAGACAGAGACAGAGACAGAGACCCACATTGGAGAACTGGACTGAAATCTCAAGTTCCAAATCAGGAGCAGAAGGAGAGAGAGCACGAGCAAGGAACTCAGGACCACGAGGGGTGCACCCACACAATGAGACAATGGTGATGTTCTATCGGGAACTCACCAAGGCCAGCTGGCCTGGGTCTGAAAAAGCCTGGGATAAAACTGGTCTCGCTGAACATAGCGGACAACGAGGACTACTGAGACCTCAAGAACAATGGCAATGGGTTTTTGATCCTACTGCACCTATTGGCTTTGTGGGAGCCTAGGCAGTTTGGATGATCACCTTACTAGACCTGGATGGAGGTGGGTGGTCCTTGGACTTCCCACAGGGCAGGCAACTCTGACTGCTCTTTGGGCTTACGAGGGAGGGGGACTTGATTGGGGGAGGGGGAGGGAAAGGGGAGGCGGAGGTGGGGAAGAGACAGAAATCTTTAACAAAAAAAAAAATAAATAAATAAAAATAAAAATACAAAATTTGAAATACCTCAGAATACAAAAAAAAAAATATTAGCAGACTGCCAAAGAGAGCCACGAAATTAGGAGAGCTCCTAGCAAGCACACAGGAGGCAGTGAGAACCCAGGAATTTAAAAAGTCGTTTTTAGTGGCTGCAGAGATGGTCAGTGGCTAAAGGCACTTGCTGTTCTAGCAGAGGGCCTGGGTTTGGTTCCCAGTGTCCACATCAGAAATCTTACAACTATCTCTATCTCCAGTTCCAGAGGATCCAATGTCACTTTCTAGCTTCCTCAGGTACCTGCACTTATGTGGTGTGCATATAGACAAACAGGTTTAAAAACATATACACCTAAAATAGAATAAATAAACCTTTAAAAGATTATGCACATTCTTAGAGAAAGATAGGAGGGCATAGCAGCCATTAACAATAATTTACTCTTACTCTAGGAAGAGAGCACAGGGCAGAAGAGTTTCATTTACAGAAAATGTAAATGAAAACCCAATGTGTCTTGCATGATGAAACCTAAGCTGTCATCCACAAACAGGACAAAATGATAAAAGAAAGGAAAATAGAAAAAGAAAAAAGGAAGGATGGACGGAAGGAAGGAAGGAAGGAAGGAAGGAAGGAAGGAAGGAAGGAAGGA
>JABTXL010003627.1:1121922-1139687 GCA_025134845.1 Neodon shergylaensis
TGTTCTTGCTGGGCTTGGCACCATCATGGCCTACTGCAGACCTTCAGACCAGGGCAAACTGAGAGGCTGAGAAAGTGTTCAGAGGCAACCAAGGCTAGAGGGTAGTGAATGGGGCAGGAAGATGATGAACTCAGAGCAGAGGGAGGCACAGGACTCCATGGGTTCCCAGTCATTTCTGCAATGGGCAGTGCAGACATGACGAACCCTACCTGCAGCTCAGGTGCAGCCAGGGCCTGGTCCAGTTTCCGGAACTCTGCTTCCCGCCAGGCCGTCTGTAACTGCTGCCGTAGCACTCGCGCCCGGACTCTGGGGAGGGCCAGGCTCCGGTCCAGCTGCGTGAAGCAGCCCTGGGCCTCCTGCTTCACCCTGAGCAGGTCTTCTTCAGACAGTGAGATGGCCGCACAGCAGAGCTTCCTGGAAGGGGACAATGACCACAGACTGGGTCAGAGACAACATGGCAAGGGAACTAAACCCCTGACTGGAGCAAAGAGCTTTAGATGCACACCCATGCCTTCTTACGTATTTCTTGAGTACTTAGTATGTTCAGCACAGCGTATAACACTCTATCAGAGAAACGAGGCACTGTCCGCCCAACCAAGTAGTGCGTCATTCATGCAGAAGAGGGATGCACACTTCCCCACAGGGCACAGCACTGAGTTCTGCTTAAAGGATGGTGAGCAATGACTCATAACAACCCGACCCATGATGGGCACCATGCTGAATGGCAGAGTGCTGGGAACTGAACTGGGTCCCCCAGATTATCTGTCCAAGGTCAACCTCGTGCCACACTGGGGATGAGGTGTGTTTAGAAATGCAGTCGCGACAAATAAGAGAAGATTAGATGGCACTGGAGAAGAGTTGGCTCAGAATACTAGTGCTGTCCTTATCAGAATGGGAGACACAGGCACAGGGTGAGTTCCAACCAAGAGGATTAAAGGCAGAGAAAAGAAGTGATATGTCATGCTTGCTTTGGCAGCACATATACTAAAATTGGAATAATACAAAGAAGATTAGCATGGCCCTTGCGCAAGGAAGACACACAGATTCGTGAAGTGGTCCATATTTTTGCTTCTGTAAAGAAAAGGACATGGTCAAGAAGACAAAACGACAGCCTACAGAATGGGAAAGATCACCAACCCCATATCAGACAGAAGTCTGGTCTTCAAAATATACATAGAACTCAAAAAATTGGTCATCAAAAGAACAAATAATTCAAAAAAGTGGAGTACAGACCTAAACAGAGAATTCTCAAAAGAAGAATCTAAAATGGTTGAAAGACACGTAAGGAAATGCTCAACATCCTTAGTCATCAGAGCAATGGAAATCAAAAGAACTCTGAGCTTCCATCTTATACCTATAAGAATGGCCAAGATCAAAAACACTGATGACAACTTATGCTGGAGAGGTTGTGGAGTAAAGGGATCACTCATACATTGCTAGTGGAAATGCAAGCTTGTACAGCCCATTGGATATCAGTATGGTGATTTCTCAGAAAATTAGGAAACAACATACCTTAAGACCCAGCAATACCACTTTTGGGTATATATCCAAAGGATGCTCAATCGTGCTACAAGGACATGTGCTCAACTATGTTCATAACAGCATTGTTTGTCATAGCCAGAACCTGGAAACAACCTAAATGCCCCTCGACCAAAGAATGGATAAGGAAAATGTGTTATGTTTACACAATGGAGTACTACACAGCAGAAAAAAAATCTTGAAATTTGCCGGCAAATGGATGGAGCTAGGAAACATCATATTGAGTGAGGTAACCCGGACCCAGAAAGACAATTATCATATGTACTCACTCATAAGTGGTTTTTAAACATAAAGCAAAGAAAACCAGCCCACAAATCACAATCCCAGAGAACCTAGACAACAATGAGGACCCTAAGAGAGACATACATGGATCTAATCTACATGGGAAGTAGAAAAAGATAAGATCTCCTGAGTAAATTGGGAGCATGGGGATCATGAGAGAGGGTTGAAGGGGAGGGGAGAGACAAGGAGGGGAGCAGAGAAAAATGTAGAGCTTAGTAAAATCAATTGAAAAATAAAAAAAACAGAAGTGATATGTCTATGAATCAACAAGAGCCAAGGATTGGCAACAATGACACAAAACTAACAGAAAAACAAGGAGCAGAGCATCCCTGAGCCCCGAGAGAGGACATGGCCCTGTTCACATCCTCATTTAGATTTCAGGACATTTTAGGAGAGAACCTATCTGTGGCCTTAAGGCAAAGTTACTGCTGCTTGACTGTGGCAGCCCTCAGCTCAGACACTAAGAATCCTTCCCCAATCTTGAGCCTCGGGGGATGAATGATGCTGGGAGAGATACTTCCTCGCTCCCACTTTGGCGAGTGTGCCTACATCCATGTTCTTCAAACATTTTTCTGTGCAGACAAGCAAGGTTTGTCTGACTTTCCTTGCAGGGTTCTATTGACATTAGCTGCAGGAAAGATGCTCTGTAAATGCTTTGAAACTGGGAAATATTTGCAAAATACCTGCTGTGGGGAATCAGAGGTGGGGCTCCGTGTGTGCAGATCTAAGTGTAGAATGTGGGATTGAAAAGCTTTAGAACGTTTTCTGATGGAAATAGAGTCTGACTTTCAGAGATGCCCAGGGTCCTCAGCTGACACCCAGGCTCCCAGATTCTGAAAGCCTCTTCCTAATCCCTCTTCCCAGAACAGCCTCTGCCTGTTACCCTCTGGTAGCAAGGACTCATGGGCTACAAGGGACTCTGATGGGAATAGTCACTAGTCTCATCGGCCTTCTAATAGATTGGCCCTATGGCCTGGTCCCAGTCCCAATCACTCGGAGGCCAGCAAAAAACAAATGTGTGTGAGCCAGGATCCTGCCCTGGTGGGGTTCAGCATTGGACCAGACACTAGGTCTGGAGTCTGTGGATGAGGCTCAAAGGCACTATTATTTCTTTGCATCAGTTTCCCCTTTGCTCAGTGGGGTTGCTGCAGCCCACACAACTTACAAACATGTGTTGCAGAACCATAGTGAAGAGCTATTTCTCCTTAATGCCTCGGAAATACAGGTCATACCCTCAGGGTCTCAAATCAGCAAAGCAAGGAAGCAGCTGGCAGTGTGAGCCTATGGGTTAACCCTCCTTAACCCCTGGAGAAGTCATAAGAGCTTGCTAATGGCCAAGCGAGATATTCCATTATTCCATGAATGGCTAACTCGATACTGGCTTTGGAAATGCTCCTTGCAATAAGGGTCCCGATGAAGCAGAAGAAAATGATCAGTGGGTAATGGGAATGTCAGATGGAATTCAAGCACATCAAAGAGTCCTGCACCACAGGGATTGTGGGAAGGTCCAGGCTGAGCATCACCTGAGTTGACTAAAGAGCTATGGCAGTTAGAAGAAGTGGCATTTGAGGATCTGGTTCTTACTATGCAGAGGAGAGAGCATCCTGTGCTCCTGGGCGAGAAAGCAACAACTAACCAGACGCTAGAAGAAAAAGGAAGCCAAACTTACACAGGGGTGGGACCTACCAGGAGACCTCTGCATGCAAGCAAGATAATATCACTAGCGACTAGGAAGGTGGCTCAGTGGGTAAGAGCATTTGCTGTGCAGTCATGAGGATCTGAGTTCAAATCCCCAGCACTCATAAAAAGCCAGGCAAGGCTATGCGTACCTGAAATGACAGCATTTCAGGGGCAGACACAGGCATATCCTGAGAGGCTGCCTCCCAGTCAGCCCGCCATAAATGGAGAAGCTTCTAGTTCAGTGAGAGACCTTGTTTTAAGTTAATTAGGTGGGGAATAATGGAGGAGGACATTCAGCCACTTCAGATGTCACATGGTTAGAGCCACACACACACATGCACATGCATACATACACACATGTACATACATATACATCACACAAACACACCACATACATACATACACACATACCACACAGGTATTATACAGACCACATAAGCAGCACACACAGAAAAGCCAATACCACTCTCTGAGCATGCCTGGCCTGTTCTCCTGGCAGCAAGCTTGGCTCCTGGGAAGAGCACTGTGCAGGAAGAGGCATTACACCATCAGCACCAGCAAAACTCAAGCAACTTCCTCCAGGGAGGACAGTTACAGAGAGACACTGTGTCACTAAGGGTCCACTCACAGGTCCCCAAGTACAACCCAGGCTCTTGCATCACACACCTCAGATGGCATCATGCACGGCACCACATCGCACTGCACTGAAGGAAGCACCCCCAAACAGTTCGGTACTAGTCTAGGGGGGGTCTAGTCTGTGGCTACATCATGTGTTGCCTGGATTCCTTCCTGGTGGCAGTAGCTGAGAGGCCCTGGACAACCTCATGCAAGCCACAAACACTCTTCAAGTCCCTGAAGCGGACAGCACATCTCTTTTGTTTTTGTTCAGTGATGTAGGATCTCAGCCCCAAGCACATGATCTCCTTCTGCCTCTGAATGCCTGGGTTACAGGTGTGTGCCACTGTACTTGGCAAGGCAGCATTTCTTTTTTATTTACTTGCTGTTTGCTGTTGTGTGTGTATGTACACATACATGTTTGTGTGGGCGTG
The DNA here is from genome assembly GCA_025134845.1 of Neodon shergylaensis. Lineage (NCBI taxonomy): Eukaryota > Metazoa > Chordata > Mammalia > Rodentia > Cricetidae > Neodon > Neodon shergylaensis. The sequence continues at coordinate 1,126,473 of JABTXL010003627.1, forward strand.
CACATGTGTATGCATGTACATGTGTGTGTGCATGAATGTGGAGACCAGAGGCCAGTGTTAACTGTTCCCTACTTTATTCTTTTGAGAGAGTCTCTTACTGAGCCTGGAGTGTGACAACTTGGTGAGACTGTAGGGGCCCTCCTGTCTCTGCCTCCTCAGTGCCGGGATTACAGGCTCTGCATTCAGCTCTTTGGTTGGGTTCTGGGGATCCCAGCTCAGGTCCTCATGCTTGTGCAGCAAGCACTTACCCAATGGAGCCATCTTCCCAGCACTTATTTTGTTTGGAGGCATGGCATCATAGCCTAGGCTGGCATCAATAGCCCAGGCTGGCCTCAATAGCCCAGGCTGGCCTCAAAGTGGCTGATCTCCCTGCCAGCACTTCCCAAGTGCTGGAGTTCCTGGCCTGACTACCACACCCAACTCATACCACCTTTCCTAGGGAGGGATCAGGCACACTTCACTCCCTAACAACACACTGGATGATCCACGTAAGTCTCTGTCCCCCACAGAAGCTGGCTTGCCCACCTTCCCAGCCTACAATGCCTCATCCCATGACGGCCCTGCAGGTCATGTATAATTGTGTGTGACTTGTAGGCCCAGTGTGTGTGACTAATAAACATTGCAGATGTTCTTTGTCTGAGGATGGCATGGCATGCTCAACCACCCTGCCTCTCCCTCCTGCATGGACCACTCCCTTCCCAGTGTGGTGGACAAGGATGCTGAGAGTACCCGTCTTCATCACTCACGTGAACACCAAGTGCTCCCAATGCCTCAGCTCTGCCTGCTCCTCAGTGCTGGCCTCTGGTGCATCCTGCTGTAGCCGCTGCCTCACGGCTTGCACCAGCTCCTGGCCATGTTCTCTCTCCTCAGCCTCCAGCTGCGTGGTGCGGGCTGCAGACTCCCGGCTGTGTTCCTCTAAGATCTGCTGTAGGAAGAGCCAGGGTGCACTGCGTTTCAGCAGCTCCTGTGTCATGGCTGTACTCTGCAGGCGCCTCAGGTCCTCTGTGGCTTTCTCTGACAGTGACACCGTCAGGACTCGGAGGTCATCCAGGGCAGCCTGGTCCAGACGCTCCTGCAGCTCCTCCAGGGCAGCAGTGTGCTCAGCCATCACACTCCTCCACTGGTCCAGGTACTGGACTGCATCCTCTGCAGTGCTGGAGGCCTCGCCAAGGGACACCTGCTCCTTCTGCTGCTCCTTGTGCTGGCAGGAATGTGAGAAAGGGCGAATGGATGGCAGGGCCCATGGGTGCAAGACACAGGGTCAGGAGTGACGAGGGACAGTGCTTTCTTTAGACACTTAAGGGGCGCAGAAGGTATGTACAGCCCTGTCCCCAACAAGCTCACATTTGGAAAACTGTCCTTCGCACAACCAAACCCTAGGCTCTGGTGGCATAGACCTGTCACCCCCATGGCCTGGGAGATTGAAGCAGGAAAATTGTAAACTCAAGGCCAGCCTGGGCAACATAGTGAATCCTGTATCAAAGCAGAGAGTAGAAGTTAAAAGAGGGCTGGGGATCTAGTTCAGTGGCTAAGCGCTTTCCTAGCCTGTGCGAGATCCTTGGTTTAGACCCCTCTCCTACACACACACACACACACACACATGCAGACACACGCACAAACACACACACACACACAAATGCACACACACACAGTTTAAAAATTCATGCTTTCAAGCAGCTACTGATTGGCTAGGTAAAGCCCAAGAGGTAGCACACCAGGGTTCTGTCCTGACTCTCCCATCCCCAGGTCTGGCTCTCCCTCTGGCTCTATTTCTCGATCTGTCAAATGGGAGTAGTAACAACACTACACTACAGTAGAGACCCTCATGAGTTGCTCAGCACATGCTTGGCCCTTGGGGAAATGCCTATGGCAGAGCCTGTAGCAATGTACACTTGCTGGTAGCCCTTCTATGTGCCTGGCATGTAGTCAGTAAAAAGCAGGATATCTGAGCAGGGAAGCCAATGCTGATGATACCTGTGAGGGATAACTTAATGAGGAAGTTAGTGGATCCTCTTAAAGAAGACCTGAAGCAAGTCCTAGAGGAAGGACCTCCTGGGTGATGAATATTTGGTGCTGAGGGTCTGCAGCAGGAAAGATGTGCCCTGCATGAACATGCCCATCATGGCATCACCTATATGGGCAGGGCCACAGTCTCCATTCTATTGAAGAACACAAAGCGCTGTGTTCTTCCATCTGTTCATGCTGTGACCAGCGTAGTCACTCATTCAGTCCTTCAATTCTTTTTTTTTTAGTGAATTATTTATTGACTGCATGTGTCAAGCCATGTCCTTGGCATTGGAGATACAACATATAGCCTTCATGGAGCTACTACTATTTTGTGAGTCACTCGCGATATTTATCAAAAGCAACTGCTAGAAATAATGCTTGTAGAACTCTGCCAGAATCTGTAGCGAGGTCTGAAGCCTAGCCCTCCTTCCAGAAGTCATCTCTTATAGGGTCAGACCATCTAGGAAATGTGGCTCTGGACTCCCATGCTTTGCCCACTTTAGTCCCTCGGAACCAGAAGGGGTGGTTAGTCATGGGATGCTCTTTAGTGATTGGAATCAGCAGCAAGGCTTTCTGCCAGACACAACTTGATAACAAAAAGCAGTTTCTAGGTTTTGATCAGTGCCGCTCTCCGCCTTGGCCAGAGAAGCTTCTACTTGCAGCCGATGGTGGTTAATGCAGGGCCTTATAACTGCTCAAAGTGCAAGTGCAGAGAACAAGGGACTGCGTCGTGCTCATCCTCAGATGGGATGTGTACGTAACATCTCCTCCACCAGAGGCTCAGGGAACACTGAGGACGAAGGGCAGAGAGACCAGAGGAGCTGAAGGAGTTGGAGCGCTGCCATAAGAGAGTGCTACCCAGACACGAAAGGGATGAACTCTCACCAACCGTGATGACATGCACAAGGCCTTCACTAAATCAAACCAGTGAGCATTCTGGCATGAGGAGAGAAGGGCTCACAATGTCCCCCTCCTGACTAAGGCGCTACAAGCAGCCAACAGCTGCAGGAAAGAGTCAGTTTTATTCAGAGACGTGGCCCCTGGTGTGTTGCCCATGCTCCAGTGATCAGCCTTACTCCTATGTGATATGGGCAACATTAATTAGATTTGGTAGGCTATATATTAAAATATCTATTATAGAGAGGGGCCAGAGAGATGGCTCAGTGGTTAAGAGCATTGGCTGCTCTTCCAGAGGACCTGGGTTCAATTCCCAACACCAACATGGTGGCTCACAAGCATCTTTAATCCCAGTTCCAGGGACTCTGATAACCCTTTTCTGGCCTCTGGACAGCCAGTAGATATGTACACACATACATTCAGACAAAATGACCATACACACATTTTAAAAAACAACAATGAAGTTGAAAGAGGAATGTCGGGGAAGAGATCTGGCAGGGGACTGGAGGGAAAAGCAAGAGGTGGAGATCAAAATGCATAGAATTCATGTATGAGATTATCAAAGAATGAAAAAAAAACCTACTTCCTAGTGATTTAGCTGAAAGCCCTCTCCTGGTGCTCCTCCTCCTTCTAGCTTCTGCATTCAGCTGGGCTGACAGTAACCTCGTGTCTCCTTGCAGTCCCTGGGGTCCCTTATGACTTCCAAATCTATTCTAACTTCTCACAAAGGACAGGGTAATATGTCAGTTCAGGTGGTGGCAAGTTTTCATCTGGCCATCTACTGGAGCCTTCTATGGTTCTGTCTTCCCAAGCTCTTCCAACAAGCTTTCTAAACCACAAACTCAGCGCCACTGTCTCTTTCTAAAGGCTTTTTAACCTTCTCCTCTGTCTGAACTAGAGGATCAGCCCTCAGGCTAGCAAACCATGCCTCCCTGACTTGACCATACTTCTGGCCAGCTCTCCTCCAGCCTTGGTCTCACCCTCTGCAGCCCCATTCTGCTCTCTAAGCTTGCTAAATGCAGTCGTATGCTGTGGTCTTAGCACTGAAACCTGGCACACAGTGCTGAGCCACTGCCTGCCTCAAATGCCTATTTGTCCTCAGGTCCCATCTCTGCTGTACATGCTCTGGAAAGCCTTCCCCAGGGCAAAAGTGACTGTCACTTTTGCAACTCATAAGGATTAAAGATGCTGTCTTATCTAACACACTGTATGATTAATTACACATAAAGGTCAGCACCTATCATGATCATCCTCCAATTCCCTTCCAGTGCAGACATTACTAGTCCACCACAAACTCTATTGTGCTGAGATGGCATAGAAACACAGAATCTGCCTTTATATAGAATTCTTAGAAGTCACTACTAATCAACCACAGACAGCACCTCATGTCACCAGCTCTGACCACCCTGTGCTGACGTCAATGCCTGTTACCCCGTGGGAAGGGTTCTGCAGAAAAGAGCACAATACCTCACATACCTTTTGCAGAAGTTCTCGCCTTCTCTTAGTTATTAATTTTTGGTGAAGCCTTTTCTTTTCTTGCTTTAAGTCATTGTCCAGCTTCTGCTTTATAGAAAAAGTTTCTGTCTGAGCACGCTCCAACAGCATTTCCATCTGATCTTCGTCCAAGTACCCAGCCCTACGTGGAGAAGACGGAAAGTCAGGAAATGCAGGCTCCCTCCTTCTGCAGGCTGGACTGATGCTGCATGGCTGGGTGTGTAGTCCTTATTAGGCCATTCTGAAGCGAAAAACCTCCAGGAGAAGTTACCACTGAGACATAAGCACCACACAAGCAGAGTGAGTTCAGGGTACGTGGAGAGGGAAAGAGAAGCTCAGCCCAGAGATCGGATGGGTCAGAAACAGGCAGAGGTTTGGGAAGAAAAGATGTCTGCCAAGACCACTGGGTATGAAGAGTGCTTCCCAAGAATTAGCGGGGGGGGGGGGACCAAGAATCCAGAGTAAAAAGGAAGGAAAGCCAAAGAGAAGCTGTGGAGACTTTTAGGGACATCTGTGTGTGTGACATTCAGATGACACTAGCATATGAACAAGGGACAAATGCTGTGGTCTGAATGTTCCCTTCAAAATGCCTGAGCTGTAACCAGTGAGCTAAGTCAGAAAAGGGGGATAATTTGTGAGAAAGGAGGAGGCCAGCAAGAGGGGAAGAGAAGGGACAGGGAAGGGGTGTGTATGTGTGTGTGTGTGTGTGTGTGTGCACGTGCATGTGTACATTGTGTGTGTGTGTATGTGTGGGAACAAAATGTAATGGTATGCATTCATGAAAATTCCATACAAAACCCATTACTTTATTATATCAAGTTAAATTTTAATTTAAAGTGATGATCAGCACCTCCAAAGCTACAGAGAAACCCTGTCTCAAAAAACCAAAAGAGAGAGAGAGAGAGAGAGAGAGAGAGAGAGAGAGAAGTGATCAGTGCTATCACCACAGGAGTGGGCTAACTGTGGGAGTCTCATCCCCTCGTCCCCTTCTCCTTTAAGCGCCACCACCACTCAGTGCCTTATGCATGGTGTGACACAACCAGAGGCCCTCAGCAGATGCAATCTTAGCTGTTCCAGGCTCCAGACACACCATGCGTCAAACAAACTGACATTGTGTCCTGCCTGTGGTATTCTGTGGTAGAAACAAAAGAGAGACAGCTCCAAAATGTGGATATCACCCAACTTGTGAGGTTCCAAGCAGGGAGAACTTACAGTACAAACGATAGACCCCCCCCCCCCCGCTTAGAGCCTCACAGTTTAGCGTGTGTCAGCCACACCATCTCTGCCCTCAGACTGGGATTCACATGCCAGCACCTGGGTCCTGTGCCCCTCTAACTGGAACTGACTTACAATAAGCATTTGTACCGGTGGAGGGCCTTCCCAGCCTCCGTGACCACGTGGGTCAGTCCCTACTCTAGCTCTCCTAAGGTCTGTTCTGGTGTTTCTATTTGTCTAGAGCCTTGACGAGTGTGTGTTTCTCCTGCTATCACTGTCCCCAGCTTGTCTGCATCCCTTGGCTGTGTCCCTAGTTCAGCACAGACCAGACAATCCTGGTGGAATGCGGCAGGACGGAAAGGAAAGGGGTGCTGTGGAGATGAAGTCTGGCTGGGAAACAGTTACATGGCAAAAGCAGTTGCTGTGGAAATACCAGGACTTAAACTCAGATCTCAGTGTCAATGTAAAAAGCTGGGCACAGTGGCATGCATCGGATACTCCAGGCAGGAGAGGGGGTGGAGGGTGATGGTGATGAGGGAGGTAGGGACTGGTAGATTCCAGGAGATTGGGTTTCACCCAGGACAGTCAATCTCTGAGCTCCAGATTCAGTGAAGAAATCTTGTCTTAATTAGTAAGGTGGAAAGCCAGAAAGTAAAACACTGAGTGTCAACCCCTGGCCTCCACATGTATATACATAGACAAGCACACACACACACACACACAGAGAGAGAGAGAGAGAGAGAGAGAGAGAGAGAGAGAGACAGAGAGACACACACACACACACACACACACACACACACACGGAGGGGGAGAGAGGGAGGGAGAGGGAGGAAGGGATGGAGGGAGAGAGGGAGGGAGGGAAGGATGGATGGAAATATAAGTCTGTGCCCACCATTCAAAACAAAGTTCAAAACAAGAAGTAAGACGGCCTTCCCTGGAAACTGCTCAGGGCAGCCATGCAGCTGCCATTTCCTCCTTTCACTTCAGTGAAAATTAATTAGGAATGCCAAGCAGGCTGCGGTGATGAATCCATTACCATCTTAAGATAGGCAGTGCCTACATAATCTGCATCTTACTGAATCTCTATTAACCACAGCAGGAAGCTGCAAAGTCCCCAGAATATGACCTGAGGTGTAGAACCAATTCACAAAATCATACATGGTCAGGAGCAGGGCCAAGCTCACAAACACGCCCCTGTTTTTCAGATCTCAACAGCACATCTCACTGTTTACCAGGAGGCTGCCTCGCAGCACGGCTGGGCAGAAACTGTGACAAGAGGCAATGCACGGAGCTTCTGAGAGCCCTGTCTGACCTGCTCACCTGACACCCTTCACAGTGGTCCCCAGTGCTGCTGAGAAAAGCCAAGTGAGCCCGAGCCAAGCCTCTATGTCTATTACGCTCAGTGGCGAGGGCCAATGCTAACCCTGCCCGAAGCCAAGCCTCCAGGTCTATCATACTGAATGGCAAGAGTCAATGTCATTCCTGCAGGTGCGGAAGCCTGAAGAGAAGTGGGCTGTCCCATCGCAGTCAACGTCAGCCTTCTTCACGTGTTTATCCAGAAAATGTGGCTCAGAAGTTGCTCCCCCAAACAGTCCAAGGCAGGAGCATAAAGTCAGGAGTCAGAGCTGGCAGAGGCTGAGTGTAGGTACATGATGCAGGGGGTGCGGTCATCATACAATGGCCTTGACGACCACATGCGCTTTTCAAGTGTCTACTGTGAGGGAATTTTACCACAAAGGAATCCCCTTGACAAACCAGGCAACGGCATTCAGGCATAGCAAAGTGGACAGCCAGGCCTGGTCTTGGGAGTGTCAACCTCGCTCTGCTGTTGGACGGGAAGGCTAGAGCAGCTTCTCTGTCCCATCCCCCCACCCCAACTCCCATGAGGCTACACGCTCTTACCTCTCGTGCTTATGGATGAGGCTCGTCAGCTGAGCAGCCGCGGTGCTCAGCAGCCCTTGCACGCGGGTCTCCACGGCCTGTAGGCTCTGGACCAGGTACTCCCTATGGCCAAACCTCTTGCTGAGATGGTATCTCTTGGTGGCCTGGAAGAAGTCCATCAGCTCTTCTACACTCTCCTGTTTGACACAATGAGATGTATGTCTCCTTAGAATGCTGAGAAGTCTTTGAGAACACTTAAAATAATGACCTTTCCTTTAGGAAGACAGTGCACAGACTGGCATTGGGGTGAATTCCTTGAACCTCCCTGCTGTACAAAGGCTACGAGGAAGTGGGGTGCGAATATGAGGGCTCAGAGAAGCGCCCTGGTGACCAGATGTACGCCACATCCTCCTCAGCAACATGCATGCGCCACCAAACAGGACCTATGCCATTGTTCACCCTGTGCCCATGAAGCACAGTCCAGCTAGGAACGCCCCACAGTCTTGCACCTTGGAACATGTGCTGACGTTCTGGGGTGAATCAGTCACTTAGCCAGACCCATGGTGGCTGAGGAGAGGGGACAGACAGGGCAGGTGCAAGGGGCAGCAGTGGGGAGTCACAGTAACAATCACTGTCTCAAGTCTGCGTCCTCTGGGATATCTCTGGGTAAGAGTGCTCTGAGCCTCCCCACTTTAACTGGAGGAGAGAATTATTATTCCCAGTTTACACCACACTGCTGGAAATGGCTGGGCACAGACTAGAAACATCCTGTGGCTGCAAGTACATAGGCAGCAGTTCTGAAGTCAGCAATCTGGGTCTGGGTTCCAGACTCTATGGTGGGAGGAGGAGTTGTCCTCCAAACCTAGCTGTCACCAGCATCCCAGTGACAATAGCGGTTCATTTAGAGTAGCTGCACCAGTGACCATCCCATCAGTCAGTAATACTTCTCTCTGTAAACACAATGGCTCCATACAAGCTACCCACTGAGACTTGTGATGCCTGGACAGTCCCCCTTCCACCTAAGCTGTGGCCTGTCCATGTTCCAACATATGAGGATCAGCACTGTCCAGGGAGACACCGCATGGTCAGGAGTGTGAAGCAAAGCTGGCCTTCCCCTGGGCCTTCTGAGTTCCAAAGCTCTCAAGCCAGGACTGCTGTGGTTTCCATAAAGCCAGATCCATGAGTCATCAATCAGGAAGTTCTCAGCCAGCTCCAACATCTGAACAGTGCAGTGTGAACACAGTACTAATGCTAATGGATGGAGAGGAGGAACCTCTTTTATTTTATTTATTTTATTTTATTTTTTTTTTTTACAATGACACATGTTCTTTCCTGATGCTGCTACTAAGCATCAGTGCTGTGCATCATGGGAGTGAAATAAACTCAAGATCTGTGATGTTCTGGGGTCCAGATATCTACATGGACAGCTACAGCATGTTAGTGGGGAAAACAGGTTCCACGTGGAGAGGTGGTATGTGCTCTCCAGCAGTCTTCTGAGAGTGCTTCCTAATAGGCTTGAAGTGACGACTTCTTCCCTGCTGCCCCACAGACGGCCTCCTGGCTGCTCTTCTGTTGTTCTCCGTCATTTTGAAGTGGGCAAATCACCTGCAATACTGACATGCTCAGAAAACTACCTTCACTACCAACTAGGAACTGATTCAGGCTACACGGACAATCTTTACACTCGTGTTTATGGGCCCATCTAGACACAGACCCTATATCCTATATCTCTATCAACTGGTCCATACATGTATGTGTGCGTGCATTATCTACTATCTAGTGGTGCTGGTACTACTGTGTGTTGTCTGTGTGTGCATGCATGTGACACATTATGTAAAGCTTAAAATGACCTACCAAGGATCAGCTCATCACTGCATCAGGACCCACAGCTGATAGAGGTAGAGCCAGAATCCAGGCCACGTAAGTGTGAGCCCGTGGCTTGCACTATGAGCCACTTGTGTGCCTGAAACTCACTCCTTTATCAGGACAAAGAAATAGAAAGCTCACCAGTGTCCCGCACAGAAGGACTCAGCTCTAGGAAAGAAAGTCACCAAGGGTTGAGCAAACGCTCTATGGGGCAAGCTCGAGCGCAGACATTACCTGTGTTTTAGAATAGTCTTGTAGCAGCATTTTAGCCACCTCAGGCCTCAGTTCCCCTTTGGCCACAGCACTCTGTATCTGGGTATAGACGATGCTGTGTAATTCATTTCTCTGGAAAACAACCAGCTGCCTGTGTGCTTGGGCAAAATCCTCTGCTTGGTGCAGGGCAAGGGACTTGTGCATGTCCTCCTGCTCCAGGCCGTGGAGGGTCCGCAGAAGGTTGCTGCACTCTGCAGCAGACTGTGGAGAGAAGAAGAATCTGTGAGAGACAAATGTATGTGAACATGCACATATGCACACAGATAATACACACAAGCAATGGACACACCAGCACACTGAAAAACAAACAATGCACGCGCACATTGTATTGCATGCACATGTCATGCACAGGCACAGGGCATGTGCACGTGTAACCACATAAGAACCATGTGTAATGTATATAGGAGCATATGAACATAGGAGATACACACATTTTCACTGTGTACATGCATGCGTGCATACACAGTACATCCAAAGGCAGACAAGTGTGTGTGTATACATGATATTCACACAGCCACACAAATGCACTCATGCATGAACACCTTGCACCCAGGAATATACACTTAGTACACACGCATGCACACACACGCACACACACACACACACACACAAATAGCCCCAAGCTGGCAGTGTTGAGGCTGCTGAGTCCTGAGAAGGTGCTGTCCCAGCCCATCCTTCCCTGTTATCTGAATTTTCTGCCAGAACAGCTGCAAAACAGAAAGTTCACAGTGGGTGGGCATGTGCCAATTTGCAAATCAGATTGCTTGAAAAGTGTCTGCAAGAAATGGAAATCCCCGAAGTGTCAACTTATCGCACAGTGAGACACATAAGATGACTCCCATCATCAATGAGGAGAAAAATGCCAGCAATCGGGCCTGAGCTCAGTTCCTCAGTGAAAAGGAAAAGAGCTATTGAGCTGCTGAGCCATGCACTTGGCTTCCTGGGCTGAGATCCAGGGCGGCCACACCCCATAGGACTCCCACCTAGAGGAAAGGGCTCTTCGCCCCCATGGGTAGGTGGGATCATAGGACCCCAGTGTGTATGCCAGGTGACAGTTCCATGTGTGAGGGTGTAAACTGGGACACAATGGGTGATCACTTGTGTGTGTGTGTGTAAGTGCATATGTCTGTATGGAGGTCAGAGGTTAGCATCCAGTGTCCTCCTCTTTCATTGTCCAACTTACTTATTGAGACAAGGTCACTCACTGAACCTGGAGCTCATTGTTTAGGCAAGGCTGGCTCACCAGTGAGCCCCAGGAAACTGTCTCTGCCCTCCAGAGGTGCGGGTTACAGATGTGTGACCATGCCTGCTTTACATGGGTGCTAGGAATCCAAACTTGGGCCCTCCCACTTGCATAGAAGGCTCTTTACCCACTGATACCGAGATCACTCCACCCCGGTGTCTTGATGTAATTAGGTCCCTCTTTCATTGCCTATGGGTAAGTTGGGGTTGAGGGAAGGCTCCATCATGGGTGGATATGACGACATCTCATGAGAGCCCTTAAGGAGGGAGTGCTCACTGAAAAGAGAAACAGCCTCTCCTCTCCTGTTGGCCATGAATGAACCCAACAGTAACTGTGGAGTACCCATGGTCAAGGAAAACTTCCAGAAGCTGGAAGTCAGTCCTACACACACTACAGTGAATTCTGTCCACAGCAAGAAGAGCTTGGCCCAGGAGCTTGAGGTCCAAAGGAGACCTTGGTGCAAGCCTCAGGTATCTCGAGCACAGGACCCAGCTGACTCTACCAGGACTTTAGTCATGGAAGCTGGGAGATCCTGCTGTTTTAAGTGTCTGAAGGCAAGTGGCTCAGTTCACAGCCACCAAAAATGGACATCTCTCCATCTTCAGGGTCAGAGCCATGGGCTCAAAGACATCCAGGCCCTAATCCTAAGTTCCCCATAAGCAAACCTTTAAGGTCTGGGTTCTGAAACCACATACAGAGAAGACAGAACACTACAGCAGCAGAAAGGCAGGGACAATTGAGCATGTGCATGGAGACAGGGTATGGTTTGACCTGCCCACTCCTTCAGAGAAAGACTAAACCCACCAGAGTTCTTGCTCTTTTGCTTCTATTGTTTTAAAGTTTTTAATACATAGTTACTTTCTATGTCACGAGCGTTTTGCCTGCATGTATGGATGTGCAGCACATGTGGTCCTGGTCCCCCACATGCATGCCCAGCACCTAGGAGATCAGAAGAGACTATCATACACCCTGGTTGTGAGCTGCCATGTGGGTGCTGGGGATAGAACCCAGGTCCTCTAGAAGAACAGGCTTTGTGTTCTTAACTATTGAGCTATTTCTCTAGGTCCTTGTTTTGGTTAGAGATAGAGGGTCTTACATAGGCTGGGCTGGCTGTGAACTAACCAGATAGCTGAGCATGACTCTGAACTCCTGATTCTCCTGCCTCTATTTCCCAAATGCTGGAATTATAGGCACGAGCTACTACACTTGGAGAAACGCACATTTTTAATACATGCTTTTCTGTTTTAGATGCTGCCATCTAAATAAATGTGCACTATCCCTACTGAACTTTTCCAATGAAAGGCTTTTCACCGAGAGAAGGTGTGGCCAGCAAGCTGCTTCAGCCAATGGCAGGCTGGCTTTGAGCTGTCCCAGGGCTGCTCCTGTACCAGTTCACTATATACCATCCAAAATGTGAAATTATCGTTTCCTCAGTTACGCTCCTTGTACTCCACTCATCAAGACAGGCAGACTAGAAAACTGTTTCATAAAAACATGTCTATCAACGGTGCAATGTCAAGTTCTTTTTTTTTTTTTGGTTTTTTTTTTTTTTTTTTTTTCGAGACAGGGTTTCTCTGTGGTTTTGGAGCCTGTCCTGGAACTAGCTCTTGTAGATCAGGCTGGTCTCGAACTCACAGAGATCCTCCTGCCTCTGCCTCCCAAGTGCTGGGATTAAAGGCGTGCGCCACCACCGCCCAGCTGCAATGTCAAGTTCTTACACAGAAAAAAAAAATCTCTCTTTCAGAAGCTTAAGAAGATTTAGGAAGCCTCCCTGGACCCAGGCAGAATACAGGTCCTCAAATAGCTAAAGGTGCCTAGAGACAGAAGAGGGAGCACCCTTGCTGTGTTACACCACACACTCATTTTTTTGGGTATCTGTAGCACTTCCAGGGTTCTGCTATCATTCACTATTCGAGGTGCCAGTTGTATCAGGTGTGGAGGAGGAAAAGGCAGGTCAGGACTTCAAGTGGCCTTAGGGAGCAGAGCTATGAGACTCCGATTTCCTGGGCCTCGGTTTTCCCACCTTCAGATGTAAATATTTCATGCGGTTTATGTCCGAAGTTTCCTTAAAGATGATATTAAACCATGACACTCAACTTGACACCATCTAGAATCACAAGGGAAGAGTCTCAGTGAGGAAATGCCAGGACCATGATGGTCTGTGGGCATGTCTATGGGGACGTGTCTTGATTACATTAGTTAATGTGGAACTATCCATGCTAAGAATGGGCAGCACCATCCCCTAGGCTTGGATCTTGAACTGTGCAAACACACACACACACACACACAGAGAGAGAGAGAGAGAGAGAGAGAGAGAGAGAGAGAGAGAGAGAGAGAGA
>JABTXL010003627.1:1139697-1207828 GCA_025134845.1 Neodon shergylaensis
AGAGAGAGAGAGAGAGAGAGAGAGAGAGAGAGAGAGAGAGAGAGAGATGAGCACTAGCATGCGGGTGCTCGTTTCTCTCTGCTCTTGACTGGATGTGATATGACAAGCTGCTTCAAGCGTCTGCTGCCTCGATTTCCCAGTCTTGCTGGACTATAAATAACCTGGAATGTGAGCTAAGATAAACCCTTTCCCCTAAGTAGCCAGAGCACTTTATCATAGCAGCAGAAGAGTTCTGGGGTCTGAATACAAAATGCCACACCCCCCACACACAACATCCCGACCCCCCAGAGGCTGACTTGGTTCCCATCTGGTGGTGCTGTCTGGAAAGGTCATAGAACTTTTAGGAGGTGGAACCTTGCTGGAGGAAGTTCGTCACTGGGGTGAGGCTTTTAGGGTCTAGAGCCTGGCCCCACTTCCTGTTCTTCCTCTGTGCTTCCTGTGTGTGGATGAAGTGTGATTGCTCTGCCTCCACTCTGCCACCCCACCCTCACTCTCAGGTTGCTTTCCCTGCTATGATGGACTGTATCCCTCTGAAACTGTCAGTCAAAACAAACCGCTCCTTCAACAGAAAAGCAGCTAACACAGAGGGAAACCACAACAGCACCCAGGCAGGGCTGACAGGACCAAGCACTGACGGAAGCCCTTGTTTACCTTCTAATTTATACCGGGCTTTTAGCCGACTCATAAAAACAGGAAATGTGACCTATCATGGACTGCCCGTGAAGTGTCAATGTGTGTATAATGTTGAGCCAGGTCCACACCGCTACCTCCTCCAACACAATCATCTCTTTGAGGTGAAAGCTCATGAATCCTCCTTGGCTTTCAAAGTCAAAGCTTGTCAGGGTGGCCTGCAGCCACTTGGCTGTGCAAATGGCCGCCAGACCATCTCCTTCCTGTGCCTTGGTGTCCCAGCACCACTTGGCTATGCAAAGGTTACCAGAGTGTCTCCCCTGCTCTAACTGTGCCTCAGAGTCCAGTGCCCAACCTCCTTCATTGGGCTGCAGGCCCTACTGTGCATGCACTGACTGACTTCGCACTGACTTCTCACACAGCCTTCTGAGGCGAACGGATGAGAAAGCACCGTGTCTACTGTTCAAAAGGAGGAAAAGGGACCCAGAGGAGCACAGCCTTCTGGAAGGGCAGGGTAAAACTCAAGTTCAAGGAAGCCTCCCCCCAGTCTAAGCTCCTAGGGAGTTGGAGCCTCTCCCCTGCAGGGCACATGCTGTGAAAGCCATAGGAATCACTGAAGCACAGAAGGCACTACAGACACCAACAGGGTGGGAATGAGGCCACATAGCAGGGGGAGGTGGCATGCAGAGCAGTCCAATGGCTAGGGGCATCAACATGGTGCCACCTGAGGCCCCCTGGACCAGGGATTATGTTTTGGTTTCTGTCCATCAAAAGTGGGCTTTTCTCACTCCCTGCCTCACTGAGCAGAGTAGGGCACAGTTTAAAAAGGAGGTTTCTGTAGTGTGCCTAGAATTCCCAGCTCTAAGAAGTCTGCGCTTTGTAACACATTGCATTCTTCCGTAGTATTTAAATTAAAATTTTTAAATGCAGCAATACAAAGTGAAAACAAGCAAGATATGCAATTACACAGGCTGCAAACATCTTATAAAACACAGACCGCAGCAGATGGCTGGTCTGTATGCCAGAGTCTAGTACAAAGGAGCTGAGCCACCACCAGTCTCCAGGTGAGGCATACAGCAGGCATTCAATGAATGCACAAAGTAGGCAATCGGTAATGAGCAAATAGCTCTCTGTTCCACTGTGGGTTTTGGAAAGCTTTTTGTTTTGTTTGTTTTTGGCTTTTCTAATAGAATGGGCAAACGTTTCTGTGAAGAACCAGAAGAAAAACTCATACTTCGCAGGTCATATGGGATCTTCAGGTTTGTTTGGGATTTTCTGCAATTTACTTAAAGCGCAAAGACTATACTGAATTCATGGGTTACACAAATACAGCCCAGGCTAGACTAGTCTCTAGGGCTCTGTCTGCAAGCTGTTGATTTGTATTTATTTTATTTTATTTGGGATTTCCCCATGTAACAAAACTAGTATAGAACCCACTCTGTAGTCCAAGCTGCCTTGTACTATTTTTGTAGGGAAAATCAAAAACCAAAAAATCAGAACAAATTCTGATGAGGTAATTTTGGGGTTGAATCACTACATAGCAAGTTAAATATACTCTCCCTAAGAGTGTGGCTTGAGGAAGTGTGGGCTGAACCACAGAGACAGACAGAGCATTAGAAGTGTGTGTGTGTGTGTGTGTGTGTGTGTGGGAGGAGGTGTCATTGGAGAAGCTTGAATAACATCTACCCCCAAATACATGCACATGTCTAGGTCCTGACCTTGTAACTTGGGAACCTGTAAATCTGAACTTATAAGGGTCTTTGCAAGTTGAACCAAGTTAAGCATCTCATATTTGCATCCAAGACCCCGAATTAAAAGACAAATGACCTCAAAGAACACAGAAAGAGGTGGCAGAGTTCTACGGAGAGGCCATGAGAGGATAGAGCAGGGTTAAAGTAACTTAGCTACAACCCCAGGAACACATGGAACCACCAGCAAATCTGTCAAACCAGGAAGGCCCTCCGTAAGGTCCTCAGAGGAATCTGGGCTCTGCATATATCCTGAATTGTATTTCTGAACTTCAGAACCGCAAAAGAACAAATTCTCTTTCTTTTTTTCTTTTTAGACATCAGATTTGTGGCACCTTGTTCTAGCAGCCATGGGAAGCTAGTATAGCATCTACAGGCCACAAGCCCCACCCAAGACAAGATAGCATTGAGGCAAGCAAGGCAGTCCCGTGGAGCAAGGGAACAAGTGGTGCACAGTGAACCCAGCCCGCCTGTCCTTCACTGCAGCCCTGTCTGTGCTGAAGACTGAGTGACCCTGAGCCACCAAGTGAGATCTTTTATTCTCTTCTGGGGATGTGCTGTGTTTGCCTGGCAGGTGGGGCCTGAAGGCAGCTGTCAGGCAGTTTCTCTGCCTGCTGGGCTTCAGACATGGGTATTCAGACCTGTGCAGGCATAGGTCACATGGCCTGGACACCTCTCTTGTTGGGAACACAATTCAGACTTACTTGCTCAGCTGTGCCTGGGAGATTGCTTCTCTCAGGTTGGCAACTGGCATTTCTCTTCCATTACTTATCTCATCCACACCAAGGGGTGCTCAGAGGACTTAGGATATAGAGCACCAGATGTAGGCCAGGATAATTTGTGTAACAATGTCTTCCAAATTAACACTCCCTCCTAGAGGGAGGAGAGAGGCTCAAGAAGTAAACAAGAGCAGCTAAGCTCAGAAAGTAAAGGAAACTCAGAAGGCTCCCCTCCAAAGCTCTGTAAGCAATAACAATTGCAAGTTGAGCAGGGAGCTCAAGGGATGCAGATTTTGTGAGATGTCATTCATGCTGCTGTGGGCTTTAATGGGGACACAGCTGCTTCTGAGCCTACCATGCCCCCATAACAACTTCTGCAAACTCACTGCTTCGCTAAGCTAGGCTGGGGTGGTACCAGTTTTTCTGTCTGTCATCGGTACATGATGGGAGTAGACATTTGTTCAGGTCTCCACAGGAAAAGTCACATAACAATTCTAAGTCCAGGCTTGCCTGGCTCTAGACCTGTGCAGGATGGAGCTGTCATTCAGCAAATGGCAGTCCCAAAGGGACATACGTACTCAGACATCACAACCAACCATGAACTGGCCACATCCTCTGCTAATGAAGCCTTTCTACTCTTCCCATGACCACTACAGCACCATGGATAGAACTGTATTATAACATGGCTGACCAGTGTCGTATTTTTTCAAATACGAGCATATTTCATTAGAACATGAGCTTCTTGAATGCAAGAGGTTGGATTCAATTTGGTATCTGTAGTCTCCAGCCTAAAGGAGAGAGACGGTAAGGTACCCATAAATCCTAGCAAAAGTTCATGAATGGATAGATGCGTGGTATGGGCTATGTGGATGGATGGGTGAATGGGTGGATGCATAAATAGATGGGTGGCTAGAAGAGAGGATGGGTGAGTAAATGAAAAGATGCATGGATTGGAGGATGGGAGCATGCATGGATAGCTAGGAGGAAAGGTAGAGGTATGGGTAGATGTGTGTGTATGTGTGTGTGTGTGTATGTGTGTGTGTGTACGTATTATGAATTGATGAGTGGATGAATGGGTAGATACACAGATGAATGAATAGATGCATGGATGAATGGAAGGAAGAAAGAAAAGAAGGAAGGAAGGAAAGGTGGATGGAAGGGTGGATGGGTAGGTTATGGATGGATAGGTAGATGGTTAGATGGACAGATAGGTGGATAGATAGGTGAATGAACTAATAAATGGATTGACAGATGGGTGGGTGGATAAGTGAGTTGGTAAATTGATATGTTGATGGTTAGATGGATGGGTCAATGTATCAATAGGTAGATAGGTGAAAAGACAGACAGGTAAATAAGTGGGTAGATATGTGGATGAATATGTAAATTGACAGGATGATGGTTGGATGGATGAATGAATGGATGCATGGATAAGTGGATAGATGGGTAGGTAGAAGGATGGATGGATGGACAGATTGATGGATGGATCAATAAGTAAACAGATGACTGATAGATGAATAGATGGTAGATAAGAGGAGTGGATAGGTAACTTTGATATGTGGATGGATGGGTGGATGGATGGATGGATGGATGGATGGATGGATGGATGGATGGAAGGACAGACAAATGGGTCAGTTAAAGCACTGATAACTAATGAGAACTTGTAGAGGAATGAGCAATATGCAAGCTTTCAGGGTTGCCTTACCCTCTCACTAACTCGCTTCAACACCTCT
The DNA here is from genome assembly GCA_025134845.1 of Neodon shergylaensis. Lineage (NCBI taxonomy): Eukaryota > Metazoa > Chordata > Mammalia > Rodentia > Cricetidae > Neodon > Neodon shergylaensis. The sequence goes on from JABTXL010003627.1 coordinate 1,144,525, forward strand.
TCTACTTCCTCCATGGCCACCATCTCCCTCTGGTACTGGTTTTCTGTCTTCTTCCTTGTTTCTAGGTCACACTCTGCCGTCAGTGCCAACATCTTCCGCTCATACTCCTCTTGTACTTCCTTCTCCAGCAGCAGAAACTGCTCTTTGAAAGCAGCTGATACCTTCCTCTCTATTTGTGGAGAGAGGTGGCCATCACTGGTCAGATTCTTCATCAGAAGGGCAATGATGTCCTTACTAATTTGGTTCCGACAAGCCTCCAGGTCCGCATCTGCCTGATTCAGAGTTGCGATTTCCAGCCTTAGGAACAGAAGTCAAATGGGCTCCATTACATGACAGAACCAGGGACTCCTCAAAACTGTCAGGCTTTAAGGTATTTGTGAGTGAGGCCTTTTCTATTTCTTTCCCTTCGTTTTCTTCCCATTTTCCTGCACTTCTACTCTTTCATAATTTGAATGCAAAATGTCCCCCCACACACAGGCTCACTTGGTCATCAGTTGGTAGGCACCACTTGGGAAGGTTATGGAACCACAGGAGGTAAGGCTTACCTGGAAGAAGTGGAATGCTAAACTCAGACCTTGAGGGTTTTAGTAACACCATGCTTCCTGTCTGGTCTCTGCTTCCTGGTCCCCCCAGATGTGAACAAGCAGCCTCACACTCTTGCTACCCAGCCTTGAGCTGCTCCTGTGGCCACACCTCCATCATGATGGATGGCCCATTCCCTCAGCCCATGAACCAAAGTCAAGATCTCTTCCTTTAAATTGTGGAAGCCACAGCATGTTTAAGCCTCTTGGATCATCTGTCTAACTGGCTTCCAGAGGTCCAAGCCAGCCATTTGTAGAGACCCTTTCTCTACCCATGCTTTGCAATGGTAGATATCGTCTGTCATTTGATGGGGATCTGACAATATAAAGATATTAAGGAAGCTATCACAGAAAATCTCAAGCATTTGAAAATGGAGAACACATTGTGGTTAGTGTCAGTTTGCTTGAATTTTGTCACTATTCACCAATCCCACTAGTTCTATTCCTTCCCATATGTGTTTGAGCACTGAAAGCAAATTTTAGATATGCCATCTTATCTGGAAACGCCTCAACATGCATCTGTAAGTGTCAAGAAGATAAACAGATACACATACAGACAGATAAATGGTATCTGGCCATTCACATGTGTGTGTATGTGTATATGTAAATATACACATATATATCTGAAGAGTTGTAGCAAAACGCTACCTTGAGTTAAAGGCACTTCAATAAAGGATATTCCTCTAGAAGAGTAGTCAGGGCTCTTAACCCTGAACCATCACTCCAGCCCCATCAGTCTCATTTTAAAGGACAGCTCATGTACTGGGTTCCTTCATTGTCTCAGCAAGTACTTAACTGCAAGGAAAACTCTGTTGGCTCCAGAAAGAATCACAGAAGATGCCTTAAAAAGGTGTGTGCACGGTTAAATGCTAAATGAGCCAGACAGAACCTCACAACTTCTGAGAGAAAAGCTGTGCTCTACTCTGAGGCAGACAAAACAGACTTCACACCTTTAATGAAGCCTGGTGAGGCAGAAGGAAGAATGGCTCCCCCACCATGTCTTTCTTCAGTCCTGAGTACGTGACTCAAGTCACAAGGCAAAGGAGCTGAGGCTGCAGATGGAGCCATTGCTCAGCAGCTGATTCTAACATCCAAACATCGATAAGGAGGACTTTCAACTTGGAAGAGAGAGGTGGAGGAGTCAGGGTCAGAGGAGGCGATCTGAGGAAGGAAAGAATGCAAGCAAAGATTGACAGGTCCGAAGACTTAGGAAGAGCTGAGCGCTGAGTGAGGCTGCCACTGGAAGCTGCAAAGCTTGACTTATGCCTGGTGAACCCCTAGACTATTATACCCATGATCCTACAAAACATGGCTACCATGAGCTGCCAAGCCTGTAGTGATCTGTTACGAGCGAATAGCAAGCTCGAAAACACCACGCCGGGCCATTGCATGTATCACTCATTCTTTAATCCAGAAATATGGCAGCCTGGGCTAGGCATATTGTCTGTTCTTTCTCATGGCTGCCTAGTGAATTACTTACTAACTAGAGAAACTCAAGAAAGAACTTGGTTTTTCTACCTGCATTGGGGAATGGCCTTAGATTGTTATTCAAATTTGTATCAAAGAAATAATTTCACAGCACAATTTCCTAGCATCTTGTTGGCCTAAACACTCGCTCCCCCCCCCCCCTGTAGCTTCTCCTTCCCTGGGGAAACTATCTGCTGAGGGGTCAGAGCAGATAGTTTGACAGGCACCCAGCTCAGAGACACTGGTTGCAGCCCCATCACTGCCCAGCGCTTTGCATAGACTGTCAGAAGTGGCAGCAAGAAAAACTGTCAATGTCCCAAGGCCACAAGATACAGAAAAAGAGTCTCTCCAAATCAATTAAATTTCCAAGCTATTAATGACATTAACTCTCATTGTTAATTGCCCAATGGCTTAAAAAAAGATAAGCAGAACAAATTCCTCACTCGTACATAGCATTAGCGTGAATGCTGTGGGGAAGGAACACAGTTCCACCCCCTTTCTTCACTTGTAATCATTTACAGCACAATGAAATACACACGTTTCTCCATTACCCCCAGGACATCATGACATCAAGAAGACAGACACTTGGGGTGACACGGGATGGGGTTCTGATGCTGGAACTCCTGTACTGCTCCCTAAACTGGTGCTTGCAGGGTAACACCTAAGAAACACCACTGTTTAGAATTCCCAAGAACCAAATTACAATTAACACTTTTGTAGGCTACTGATAATAAAAAATGAGATGGTATTCTGAGACTAAAGAAGCAACCTCCAAGGATACGTGACCCAAAGAAGCCAGCAAACAGATCCATCTTCTTGCACCGAGGGCTCTGACAGAGGACGACCACTTTGCTACTTTGCAGAATGTTTGGAAAGAATAAAAAAAAAATGGGAGTTGCAAAAACAAACATACTGTATGGTTAGCACGTAAAACCTACACAATATGTGTATTTACAACTTCAGCACAACAAATGCTCCCTATACCCCACTGTGTACAAAACAGTCTGCAGACAGCATAGGGGCAGCAGCAACAGCTCAGAGCTGGCAGTAAGCAGAGTGTCACAGAAAGAAGCACAGCTCTGGATGTCTTCCCTATGCTCCCTGTCTCTGAAGCATCTGCACTCAGTATTTGTAAAAGACCATTCTTTAGCAGCACAGTGGATTTGAAAGTGCACTAGCCTGGGCGCAAGTCCTTAGCACGCACATGACCTCAGGCAAGCCAGTGAGCCTCTCTGAATGACAGCTCCCTGAAAATTGAGTACCCATGAAAATTTCATTTGACGCCAGATGCTCAGTGTGACCAGGTTTCTGGCCAGGATAAAACTAAATTACTGGAAGCACACCATGTTTCTAGAACCTTCTGTGATGTGCCAATGCTACTCAGTTTCTCCTTCCTCATAACAGGTCCCAGCATGCATTGGGACCAAGCTCACTGCCACTGTGACTACAGTCAGGGAACCTGATAAAACCCAAAGGACACAAACCCCTCGCCAATCCTCTTTGTGAGAGGCGCCTTTGATGCCAAGCTGAACATGCAGGCGAGCCTTTCAGGAGTTAAGCTGGCACTGAGAAAAGGGAACAGTACCACCTGGTATTGGAAATGCAGCAACAATCAAGCTGCCCGCTTGCTGGGTGAGAAGCCCAGCTAAACCTCCAGTAGGAATTATAAGAGGATAAATGACTTACTAGAGAACAGGAGCCCTTGAGAGACTGACTTCCCTGCAAACTCAGTCCCTGACATTTCCTCTGTGGGAGCTCCTAAACCTATGAGAGGTCAACACAGAAAGACGCAAGGTAAGTGACAATTCTAGGAGAAGGAGGGAAGGCAGATAGGCAGGCAGGCAGGCAGGCAGGCAGACAGACAGACAGACAGACAGACTAGGTACCCAAACCAGTGTCCAACCACTGAGGCTAGAACATAGTTGGTCAATACATTTTTAAGACTGAGCTGGGGGGGTGGGGAGTGGAGAGAAGACTCAGAGGTTAAGAACCACTGTCTTAGCAGTGATGGAGAGGGTGCCTGAACTGGCCTTCTCCTGTAATCAGATTGGTGACTACCCTAATTGTCATCAGGAAACCTTCATCCAGTAACTGATGGAAGCAGATGCAGAGATCCACAGGCAAGCACTGGACTAAGTTCTGGGAGGGCAGTCCAGTTGAAGAGAGGAAGGCGGGATTGTATAAGGAAGGGGTGGGGATCAAGATCATGACAGGAAAACCCACCGAGACAGCTGACCTGAGCTAGTGGGAGCTCACGATCTCTGGACTGACAGATAGGGAGTATGCATGGTACTGATGATGTAGGCCCTTTGCATGTGGGTGACAGTTGTGTGGCTTGATCTGTTTTAGGGGCCTCTAGCAGTGGAATTAGGACCTGTCCCTTGAGTTTGAGCTGACTTTTTGGAAACTATTCCTCATACTGGGATGTCTTGTCCAGTCTTGATGCAGGGGGAGGAGCTTGGTCCTGCCTCAATTTGATATGCCATGCTTTGTTGAACCCCATAGAAGGCCTGCCCTTTCTGAACAGAGGAGTGGATGGAGGGGAGGGGTAGAGAGGTTGTAAGGGTAGGGAACAGGAAGAGAGGGAGGGGAAACTGTGGTTAGTATGTAAAATAAATAATTTAATTAATTTAAAAAAAGTTAAAAAAAAACCCACTGCCTGATCTTCTAGAGGACTTGTGTTCATTTCCCAACACCCACATAGCAGCTCACAACCATCCATAACTCCAGACCCGTGGAATTTAACATCTTCTTCTGGCCTCTGGGGGCACCAAACACTTGCATGCTGCTCAGACACACATGCAGGCAGATCACCCATAATAATCAAATAATTTTTATGACTGAGCTGAAGAAGGAGGGCGAAGGAGAAGGTTGAGGGAGGAGGGTGAGGAAGGAAGGAGGAGGGTTAGGGATGAGGGTGAAGCACCAAAAGGAGGGATAAATTTCACTCTGAGGCCGAGCTCTCACAGCCCATGCTTGCTAATCGATGTAAAACGCTCTTCAGACAAAATAAGATCAGCAACCAAGGAGAGACAAAGAGAAGGTTCCAGAGCCTGAATATCACTAAAAATGTCGCCACTCTCACAGCAGAATTAGTGAGCTGCCACACCAAGGAGAGTTTCCAGTGATGGGGATGGAGGAGGGCTGGTCTTACACCCTTCACATCTGGAGTCAAACGCAGAAACAGAAGGGAACATACTCCTGCTTAGAGGACTACTTCACTGGGTCAGAAGCACACAGAGTCCTGCCTATGTGCAAATTAAACACCCAGCTGTCGATTACTCAAATCAAATCATCCCACCCAACTCTTCATTCTCATATGCAGTGGGTAACAACTGACTTTTGGCTAGGAAATGCTTTGATAATTGCTTGCGTTCATATCACAATATATGAGGTGGTATTTTTGAGTTCCTGCTGGGAGCTTGCCTCCTAAGACAGGGTGGCAAATTTTAATTGCCATCCTTGGCATTCCAATTAGAGAATCGAGCAAAACTGAAGAAGGGCTTGTGAAGAGCTGTACACAGCCTAATCACCCAAGCCATGCACACAACCCTGGGAGCCAGAAATAGTCCTGAGCCCCAGCATGTGTGAGGTCGGTCCTGTGCATCCAAGGCTCCTTGTCTGGCTACTCACAGAGCTACTGAACAAGGAAGAACATCCGCGAAGTAGGGCAGAGTCCCCACTGCCAAGGACAAGTACCATGCGTAGACCTAGTATAGCTCCTGTCCTAGGAGGAGTTACAACTGAAATGGTCCAACCTTGGACCCACTCTATGTGCCATGAAACGTAGGTTCCTAAACCCTGGGACATAGGCCTGGCACTGCTTGGTTGGCTGTGCTTCTAGGCCCTTTTCTGCTCAGTGCAATTTCCTGTGAGTGTGTGTGTGTATGCATGCACATGGGGGGGGGGCGTGTACACTAGAGAGATTGCATGTATATCAGAGGACAACCTCGAGTATCGTTTCACGGGAGCCTTCTACCCTGCTTTAAGAGACATGGTCTCTCGCTGGCCTGAAGCTCACTGGTTTGGTTAGGCTGTCTGGTAACTGAGCCTTAGAGATCTGTCTGTCCCCACCTCCCAGGCTCTGGGGTTATAACAGCTGGGAACCCTACTGACTATTAGCTGTGGCCCTGGGAAAGTTTTCTAGCCTCCAAATCCTCATGTGAGGGGAAAACAATACTTCCCCACCCCACCTTACTCTACCCCACCTAACCCCACCCACCTCACCCCTACCTTATCCCACTCTACCTCATCCCACCCTACTTCACCCCACCACACCCCACCAAATCCCTCCCTACCTCACCCCACCTCACCCCACCTCACCCTACCCCACCTAACCCCATCTCACCTCACCTCAACTCACCCCCTACCTCACCCCACCCCGCCCACCTCACCCCCTACCTCACTACACCCCACCCTACTGCCCCCCACACCTGAGGTCTTTCTGAAGACCTGGGTTGGCTTGCATCTTTTCCAGCCATGGTTTGGCAGGATGTTCTGCTGTGCACATAGCGCTGTGGGTCTTTATCAACAGAACAGAGTTCCACCCAGCAAACCACAGCCAGCACTGCCCTTGTCTCCTTTTCTAACAGATGTTTCTTCCCTGCTTTCTGTACTCAGTAATCAAAGACCCAGCACACACAGCATGATTTCACAAATGCCCTTGATCCTTCTCATCCTATGTCTCCCCTTCTTCCTCCTGCCTGAAGTACTCCCTCTCACCCCACTTGTGGACACTTCTACTCCAGCTCCAAACAGGAGCAATGATGTCACCTCCTCTAGGGGAGCACTTCCAGGGCTCCAGAAGCTCCTCCTTCTGCATCCTGCCAGCCCAATAATACTCAGTGCCCAGCTGCACTTGCAATCTGACCATCAAGTGACAAATGGATGACCAAGTGAACACAGGGACACTTTGTGCCTGCTGTCCCAACCCACCACCTCCTGAGAGCAGAGGACTCTTACTCTTCTAAGGCTTGAAGCATGCTCCCAAGGTCCTCAGAAGTCAAGATGTCAATCACTTGGTCGTTGAGGGAAAGATCCTGGCTCACACCATTAGGAGAGGTGAAGGGTGAGGGCTCCAGCTTGTTCTCGGGGTGCTGAATCTGTAGAAGGGGAGAGTCAGCAGAGTTGGCCTTCTGGGGAACACTGCATGCTGGGAGGGAAGGCAGGGCTGTCCTCCTTCCCTCTCAGACCAGCTCCTGTCCTAGTCGAAGCCTACACTGTCTCCCCAAATGGAAAGGATGCTGATTTCAACAGCCTCACACAAGTGTGCTGAGATGATAAACAGAGAAATGCAAAGACATAACCACAAGTACCCTGCTACTGAGACTGGAGGATAGCTCAGTCAGGACAGTGCTTGCCATGCAAATGTGACGACCTGAGTTTGAGCCCTAAAACCCACATTTTTAGAAAGCTGGGCATAGAGGCAGAGACAGATAGACCCCTGGGGCTCACAGTCAGCCAGCATAGCCTAACTGGTGAGTTCTAGGTTAACGAGAGACCTTGCCTCACAAAGAAGGTGATTGGGATGGTGGTGGCACACACCTTTAATCCCAGCACTCGGGAGGCAGAGGCAGGTGGGTCTCTGTGAGTTCGAGGCCAGCCTGGTCTACAGAGTGAGTTCTAGGACTGTTAGGGCTACATGGGGAAACCACCACCCCACCCCACCCCATCCCCAAAGAAAACAATGTGGGAGGCACCTGAGAACATATGTTCATGAGCCCCCACTCTAACTAAGGCACTATTGACAGTCAATGGCTTCTTGGGAGATGGAGACAGTTTTCTTTAGGGGTATGACCCTGGTATGCTGACTCTGCTCCAGGGAATGACCCCACACCTAGGAGTAGAAAAGAAGTACAAACCTGACTCAGTAGTTTTTTTTTTCAAGTCAGGGATAGACTTGGGAAGAGTTAGGAGGAGGGCTGGAGGATGAATATGATCGAAATGTATTGTGAAAATTCCCAAAGAATGGAATATATATTTAAAATGACAGAGAAATGATTCTTAAAGTCCTTCATCATCATACTCCCCGTCAGAGAAAAAGCGCTAAGAGGCCCCCTCAACCTGGACACGATGTCGCAGGCTGCTCCCTGATGAGCACACTGGCATGGGGAATGACAGCAACACAGCGACAGCCTGCAGGAGCATTGGCTCAGAGGCTGGTTTTGCCTGGTCTCCAGTACCTCAGGCAGGCTGACTCCAGGTGTCTCTGAGGGCACTCAAGGGCACACCTGGCATTGCTGATGACCCTCTCCTCCTGCCATGCCCTGGAGGCATTATTTCCTGGACTGAAGTGACTTCGAGTCTGGCTTCAGGGTGTACTCTGGAAATGCAGACCAGGAGCTGAAAGAGCTCAGGTCTAAAAGGTCCTGTGTGGAGTCTCTCAAAGCAAGCGGGGGACCCAGAGAGAGCCCAATCTACCAGGAAGTACCCACAATGATTCCCGGACAAGTAGCTGCTTGGTTTATATATAAAGAAGAGGAAGAGGGGAAGATGGAGGAAGGGACCGGAAAAGCCCATTAGCGGGAACAAGAAGAGCTCAGCTCCCTAATGAAAGTCAGTCACTGGGTACATCCAGAGGGTGAGGTGAGGGGTGGGAGGAAATCAGGCATAAGTTATGTCATGGGGGACTCACAAACCAGACCGAGGAGTCTGGCTCCACCCCAGAACAGTGAACCTTCCAAAGCGCCTCAGCAGGTGACATAGAATAGGGCTTGAATTGGGAATAGCAAGAATACACCTACCCTAAAGGTGGAGAGCCAAAATGTAAGGTTCTTACACCTGGCAATGTTTAAATCATCCATCAGTCAAATGTGAAATTAGCCTAAGTGTTCATCACCCATAAACACGATGGAATATTATTTAGCCATAAAGAGCACCATCCTGTCTGTCTTAGTTACTGTTCTATTGGTGTGAAAAGACAACCCTTAAAGTATTTAATTGGGGGCTTGCTTAGAGTTTGAGAGGGCAATTCATAACCATTATGGTGGAAAACAGACAGGCATGATGCTGGAGCAGTAGCTGAGAGCTTTAACATCCTGATCACAGGTAGAGAGAGATGGCGACACTGCGGCTGGAGTGGGCTTTTTAAGCATCAAAGCGCATCCCCAGTGAAATACCTCTGCAGACCCATTAACTGGAGCCCACACATTCAGATACATGAACCTCACGGGGCCCTTCTCATCCAAACCACCGCACTTTCAAAACATGGGTGGGCCTGGAGGATGTTACCTCTGAAATAAGCCAAGCACTGCTCGCCATCACATTTAGAGTCTCACAAAGATGATCCCTTGGAGGTTGAGCATAGAGATAGTTAGCAGGGTAGGAGAAGGTGCAGGAGAGGAGACCGGAAGAGGCTGTCCAGGGTAGGCAGAAGGGAAACTCTGGGCAGTTCCATAGCACAGGGTAGTACCGGGTCACCAAGAAGGGGCCACATATTTCATACTATCTGGAAGAGAGTTTGAAGGGTTCCTCATACGACAAACGCCTGAGGTGTGCCATGCTCAAGTGATCATTACACACTGTGTGAACGTGTCAAACTATCACGTGCTACCTGATAAAATTCACACAACTGTGTGCTAATTAAGAACACAGTTTTTAAGGAATCACTCTGGGAGCTTTTGTTTAATTAATGCATGATTTAGTTAATTTAACTTTTTACCAATAATGCTGTGGACTTGCCTGGTAAAGGTTAGGCAACTGCTCTACCATTGAGATGCATCCACAACCCCAGGGTTAAGGATGGGCTTGTGTCTCAGAAGAAGCAAACCTGAGCATCTGTCCTTAGATCCCCAGTGGAGTCTGACATGGTCCAGAGTTGAGACACGTCAGGAGGAAGGATGAATGTCCAGCTTACACCACCGCCTACTAAAGCATCCCTGGGAGGAAGACTCACCCGGCATCTGGCCAGCATACTTCCCTGCAGGCACCGATCCTTCGCCAGGAAGAACAGAGCCACCAAGGTCAGCACGAGGGAGATGAGGAAGGCTATGATGAAGCCTGCTGCATGGAGGCCATGGTTAGGTAGAACCTGCAAGGAGAGAAGGGAGGCTGAGGGTTCCTCATGCTACCACTGCCTAACTCCCAGATCAGGTAGATGACCCCAGGAAGCATAAAACATAGACAAAATACAGGTGCGGAGAAACATCCAGAGTCCACATAAACCACAGAGACTGAAGGCAGGGGAGTGACTGCCAGGGGCTAGGAGGAAAATGATGACAGCAATGGCTAATGGGTACTGAATTTCCCCTGGGAGTGATGCAAATGTTCTGGAACTATGTGGTATTAATGGATTACGATACTTGATTCACACAATAGCAAGGTCAATAAATCTCATACTTGGTTATTATGTATACACATATATGAATAGGCACATACACACACATGTGCGCATGCGCACATACACACACAGCACCCACATTACAAAGGCTGAATCACCCCACCATGGGTTAGAACATCTGTTTTGGGCTTTTGTTTTCTTTTTTAAAAAAAACTTGATCTATTTTTGAAACATGTACATTGCATGTATGTCTGTGTGAGGGTGTCAGGTCCCCTGGAACTGGAATTATAGACAGTTGTGAACTATCATGTAGGTGTTGGGAATTGAACCTGGGTCCTCTGGAAGGACAGGCTGAGCCATCTCAGGACATCTGAGCAGCCATTACTACTGTGAGCAGAGAAGAGCTCGGGGTAGAGAAACAGCTGGGCAACAGTAGGTGAATGTAGGACTGAATGGATGTGAGGATACAAAAGCTGACAGTGGCCCTGGATGACCTGGTACCAGTGACACCCTCTACTGGGAAGACAGGAGCCAAAGCTGAGGCTGTTAAAGTATTAGACCAGCCTCAAGTCATCAGCCATAAATGTCCCCACAAACAGCACAGCCAAATTCCACCACTCAGTGGAGCAGGGACACAAGCAGGTCTATGTTGCAATGTCTAGGCAGAAAGCAAAATCGGTGGCTGCAGTGGCTGCCGCCCCCAGAGCATGCTAACTTTCTTCCCTGCCTCTTGCAAAGACCCCTCGCTCATCGTGCCAACCCCTTTAATCACACATTTTCCGCAGCCTCGCCTTTGATAGATTCTTCATAGCATTTATGAGGAGTGATACTGCACAAAGAGGCCTTTCAAAAAGACTTGAAAAGACGGGAATTCAATATCGCGTTACAAAGACACAATGAAGGTTTGTTTAGAAAGTTTGGCTTCAATTATGTGATAAATACATGTATAGGCTTCGAAGGCAGGAAGCTAACACAGCAGTGGTAGCTCTTCCTGATGGTGGGACTGCTGGCATTGTTGAGCTTTTCTGTGTGGTAAGAGGCTGGGTGCAGAGGAAATCTCAGGATGCCCAGCAGCCACACCGTAATCCTGCCCACTCGCCCCCTCCCCAAACTCAGGAAAAGGGGAATACACACGATGACTCTCCTTGCTCACCCACCCCTCCATACATGGAGAAAGGGGACACACATGACTTTTCCAGAAGAGGTTTCAACAAGTTCTGTTGAAATTTTTTGCTTGGCACTCCATATCCAGGGACCAGGCAGGATGGTGGCTCGCTGCCCCTTGTCCCAGTGACCTGGAGGGGTGGCAGTGACAGTAAGGAGACTCTTGGCCTCCAGCTGATGAGTGAGCTTTCAGATTGACGGCAGGAGGCATCAATCATACATCACACGTCCTAACAATGCCTGCAGGTGATGGCTCATCTTAGTTGTTAACTTGACTAGGTCTGGAATCAACCAGGAGACAGGCACTGGGCACAACCCCGAGGAATTTTCTTGATCAGGTCATTCTATGAGAAGACCCACACTTAGTGTAGTTGGTAACTTCCAGTGGAAGCCCAGATAAAAGGATATCCAACGGGAGAAGCCTCACTCTCTGCCTTCTCGTTGGTGAGTTCATCTGCTATGCTTGAAAGCTCACTCATCCTGCTGCTGGCACCTACGCACTCCACTGACACGGAAGCCCAGCTTCTTCTGCCTTCTAAGGGGAGCTGAGCACCAGGGGCTCTCCAGGGATCCTCCAGGTCTTTAGAGCCATTTTGGAGCTACTGAGGCACCCAGTAGTTCTACCTTGTGGGAGGGGGATCCACTGGTTTCTCTGCCTCTCCTGTGTGAAAATGGCTGTAGTTGGACCAGCTAGACAAGTGATTCTCAACCTGTAGGTCGCAAACAACCTGTCTGGGGAGTGGGGGTGAGCAGAGTTGGCGATGCCGTGGAAGAGTCAAGGGAGTTAACTTTTCTGATGAAACATTAATAAGAAACCCCTAAGGAGAGAGCGTGGGAAAGTCTGTGCTCCAAGGAAGACAACTAAAGTCCCGTGTGGACTTTAGTCCCGTGTGCTGAAGAGCACTGGAGGCAGGGAGGACACCCAGGAACCAAGGTCAGGACAATGATCAGTGGGCTGGAAAGCGATAGTGAGGACACACTGTCAGCCACACACACCGCCAGCTCAACTCAAGGCCTTGCGGTTTTGCTAACAATGTTACATCTTCACAGGCTCTCTGTAAAACCATGTGTAGGAGAATTCTCACTTCACTGCTGGCCATCTGTTACGACATTCCTCCTCTTGTTAGTTAATACAAGCTCTTTACATAGTAGGCCATTTGTCTTTTATATACACTATCAATACTTCAAGTTTCTCACTTGGCTTTCCTGCTGTTGTTTTTAAAAGTAAAATTTCCAACTATGTATAGTCAAATTCCCCAGATTATGATTCATAGTAACTTTATACATTAATTTATCTATTCACATTTGATCTCATTAGAACATCTATCCCTGCCGTTCTTTCAAGAGATCTCGTCATTTTGGCCCTAAATCCACGCAGGACAGCCTCTTCCTCCCATTTCAGAAAACAACCACTTTCCTGCACGAACACACACACACACATAAGTTCTCTGTCTCCCTGGAAGGACTGCTGGCAATGGCCTCTGAATGACTGACCATGGGCAGAACTCTCTCTCTGTGTCTTCATGGGCCTGGGTGCCTTCCCAGAGAGTGCCACCTGCCATCCTGGTCCCTGCCAATAAGCAGTGCTCCACCCATGGGCAGCAGGTGAGTGTGGAGGAATCTGAGACCTGCAGCTCATGTCTGGCACTATGGGACCTCAGAGACTCTCCTCACCAGGGGGGCAAACAATGACAGGGATATAGGCAGTAAACTAAGAAGAAATTTCTTAAGGCCCTGTTTTCCCTTACTGGCTTGTTAGCTTGAGGTGGAAAATTAAAGAGGTAGCAGGGTAGTTTCCCCATGCCCGGGGAAGCCAGACACACAGCAAGCTAACACATGCTGTTGTTCTGTCTGACAGATCCTCCAGCCACCAATACAACCCTGTTGCCTCTTCACATGCCCAGGTTATACCTGCTGAACACACCCACTGCTAAGGGTCCAGCCTCACTGGCACGGATCGCCCCTCAGGACACCTGGGGTTATGTCCAGCGTACAGTCAGCATCGGTTTAAGCCTGAAGCGATCTGTGCACAGCAGACTCCAGTCCCCAAGAATGCTGCCCTGGGCCTCCCATATGGGTCTAGTACCATAGCCTCTCCTCTGGACAGCTGAGCCAGATACTGTAGCAATGGTCATTCTCACTGACCCCAGAACACTGGCAGGTTGATGTTACTCTTTTGCTACATAGAAACAACACCAGCAACAGGTGCTGATGTCCAGAGAGATGTAAAGAAACACAGAGCTCTCTGCAGACTCACCCTGGATAGATGCCCATGATATGGTTCTCATTTGATGTCTAGGGAAGGTGAGCCCCGGGCAGGCTAGAACATGGAAGGTCACACCCAGGCAGGAGTCAAAGTGGTTTCAGAGCCTGCTACACCTACAATACTGTGGAGTCTCGCATTCATATGCCTGGTGTCTCCACTGCACAGAGTTCCTCGAAAGGGTCCCAGAGGGTCCCTGGTGAGGAAGCCTGCATGAACAGGCACCTCTCCCTTCTTCCCAAAGACAGTATGTGGGTGAGAGACAGCCCGAGACCTGGAGAAGCCCCCTTTCCATCCTTGGGGGAGGACTGGGTCTTGGAGGAGTGGCATATCCATTAAGACAATGTTCTCCATCACAATCATGAGGCCACCTGCCACCTCCTCAGCTGACTGGCAATCATCACTGGTGACAATCAGCTCAATCAAGGGATACTTACTGACTGATTGTCACCAATCGGGTGAGGGAGGAAAAGGAACACAGAGTGAACCAGATCAGACTACTCCCTTTGGGAGCTCTCAGACCAACCAAGAAAATGATCGTCTACATCTTTGTCCATTTAACTGGGCTGCAGGCTTGCTAAAGCTGGACTCAGCTTTCTTTCCATCTCTTCTGCTGAGGGCCTTGGCCCCTAAGATGTGCTGAGTCTCAACACATAGCTGTGGGGTGGGATCAAAGGCTATACTGCCATCTGCTAGACCTGCAAGCAAGAGTTAACATGCCTAGCTTTGTTTCCTACTATTCTCTAAAGGCTAGATTGTGAGCTGGGGCCTCAGCCAGCATCAGGGGAACCGATGTCTGGGAGCGAGCCCATCATTCTCTTAGCACGTTGTCCAGTGTGGTCTCTGTTGAACATCTCCCTCCTCTTGGGGCCAGAAATTGGTGTGAGGCAGCCAGAGGGGACCTGTGTGACATCAGCCTCTATGGAGTGTGCACAGATGCTCCTATGACTCATTGCTAGGGAGTCCCCTGGGAGAGGACCTGAAGGTCATGGAGGACTTTCTCCAGACTTCCTCTTTTGTCTGTCTCCTTTGCTAATTTTGCTGTGTGGCTGTATAAGGCACTCTCCTTGCTATGACAAAACACCTAATAAAAGCAACATAAGGGAGGAAAGGTTTCCTCCAGGTTACAGTCAATCAAGGCAGGGAAGACACAGCAGGAGCACGAGGCAGTGGTCTCATCACATCCGGTCAGGAAGCAGAGAATGATGAGCACAGCTGTCTGGCTTGCTTTCTCCTTTCATCTAGTATAAGCTCCCAGCCATATTCAGGGTGGGTCTTCCCTCCTCTCTTTTGGAGAAGGCTGGCCAACCCTCAGAGTGAAACACACTTGTTAGACACAGGGGAGTGAGTGTGTGTTCTAGGAAGAACCTGACTGCCGACCAAAAAAGGAAACAGATTCCCGACGAACAGCAGAAGCAGGGAAACCACCTGCAGAGCCAGTGTCCAGGTACAGTCTGGGAAGACAAACTGTCCCCAGCAGCTAAGCCAGGTGGCCACCCTGGGGACAGGAAAGAATAAGATGCCTGTTGTGGGAAATGTTATCATGCTGTGTAATGCTGTCTCTGCTTTCCCTCGCCTGCCTAAGGCCCCTTCTGATTGACTTAATAAAGAGCTGAATGACCAGCAGGGGTGTCAAAGCCAGTGACCGGCACCCCCCTCTGGCTCTTGAGGTCAGGCCACACAGTGGTAACACAGCACAGGCCTCGGGGTGTGTGAGCACAGGATGGATCTGAACATCATCTTACCGTTATCCTTTCTTCCACTGTGATGGTAAAGTGGGCTTTAAGCTGGGTTCTGTTCTGGGAAGGAGAGAAAAGAAATGCTTCAGTCACATGGAATCTGACCCACAAGGAACATTTGGTACTATGTCCAACCCACACACTTGACTTCAGTAGTAACTGGCCCCCCGCTGCTGGGTAAGGCAGGGTTTGTCCAAAACCTAAAGCCTCTTCAGGAAACAGTGGAGGTAGGCTTCTCTACTGGAGACCATGGAAACCCAAACCCCATGTCCCGAGGACTAAGAAGGGGCACAGCTCTCTGTGGTGAACTGCACCACTGCGTGGGGGCAGAGCTGCCTGTCTGAACTTAGGCAAGGTGTTTACTTCCATGGGCCTCAGCCGTCTCATCTATGAAATGGAAGCCATGTTGAACTCAAGGGTGGCTGAAAAATGAGACTAATTAATGTGGAACATGGAAGAGAAGGAAGGGGGAGGAGGCTTTTTAGCAGGGAAGGGAGAAAGCAAAGGAGGTGGAAGGAAGGAAGGTAGGTTGGTTGAAGAGAGGAAGGGAGAGGGAGAAAGGGAAGAAGAAAGGTAGGGGAATGAAGGGAGGGAAGAAGAGTGGGAGAGAAAATAGAAAGAAAAGAAAGAGGGGAAGGAGAGAGGAGGGAAGGAAGGGTTGTGCCTGTGCCCTTGGGGTCAGGATTTCCAAGCACCCATGCAGGGCAATGGCAGGTCCCCAGTGAGAATGACGGGGTTACCTGTGAGGGGCTCTGAAAGATGAGCAGGGCTGGAAGGTCCAGGCTCTCTCCAGTTCCAAGAACTGTGGGGTCCAGCGAGGCCATGTAGCTCACGGAGTAGCACTCTCCCACTGCTCGGAGAGAAGAAGTGTAGATCAAGAAGGGGCAGGTCTCCTCACACCAGCCCACACCCCTAGATAACCCCCACTCCTGGCCTGGCCACACCCCTGGCCCCTGCAATCCTGAACCTGCCACAGCTGTTCACCAGTCCAGGCCCTCAGCAAGAAGCATCTGGATTTCATTCATCACAGGGGATTCTGGGAGTGGTTCATGGGGAAGAGTAAGTTAGAATTTCTCTAAGTCTCCCAGTCACAAGCAGGTACACCCTACTGGAAACAGGACTGGTCTCTTGGCCTCTTTATCCCTGTGTGGCACACTCATCTGAGTTCTCACAGGAGCTCTGCCCACAGAAACCAGGACCCTCAGCTCCCGCAGGGGTCCACTCCAGCAGGCGGGTAAGACAGAACGGATATGTTTACGTTAGAGATGGCAAGACCAATGTGTAGAAAGCAGGGGAGAGGAGCATGGAGCCTGGGAATCAGTTTGTCTCGAAAAACCAATGTGTCCAGTTTGTTTTCTTACATGGACAAAAGTTAAGGTGCTCCCCTCAAAAGGAAAGTCAGGTGGTGGTGGTGTAATCTTTAATCCCAGGACTTGGGAGATAGAGGCAGGCAGAGCTCTGTGAGGTCGAAGCCAGCCTGGTCTATAAGAGCTAGTTCCAAGACAGGCTCCAAAGCTACAGAGGAAACCTGTCTCAAAAAAAAAGAAAAGAAAAGAAAAGAAAAGAAAAGAAAAGAAAAGAAAAGAAAAGAAAAGAGTTAAGGTGCTGAGAACCCACTCTATCCTATAGTGCCCAGGAGACACTGTGACTGTGGGGATTGGATAAAAACCACTTTGCTCTCAGTCCTGCATCTTACACCTTTTTTTTAATAAAAGGGGGGCTGATATTGGGGTCAGGGGTCAGAGAGGCAGGAAACTAGAGTCTGATTGGCCATTTGATTTTTAGAATCATTCACTGGGTGAGGGGCTGCCTGTCTCCCAATTTGAGAGTCAGCATTATGTGACGGTGTGGTAGACTCAGAAACAGGGGACTTGGACTGTGTCTTCAGGAAACTCAGTCTCCTGGACAGAGCGAAGGCTTAACATAAACAGGGGCAAACAACACCAAAAATCAAGAGGACACGGTGCCCACCAACCCAGGGCACTTCCCACAGGCCTGGCTGGGCTGTGTTGATGCCTCCCTACATCACTACAACCTGGACCTCTCCCAGTGGGTGGCATCATGCTTGGTACAGGCAAGGAGACGTGTGCCCCGTGTGGTGGAGCAGAATGTAGTGGGTACTTAGGGTGAAGCATGACTTCAGCAGGGATATTCAAGAGATAGGACGCTTGGAGGTTGAGAATCAGGTGGGACTTCCTGGGATAGGCAACACTAAGACCACTCCTCAGGGAATAGAGATGTGTATGTTCTGAGCAGGACAGAGGAACCTCTCAGCACTGTCTGAGGAATGGAGTTGGAAGAGGCATGATTCAGCAGGAGCGAAAGCCATGAAAGACACTAAAAAAGCAAGGGGTAGGCTGTGAGACACATAGCTGGGAAGGATGGTGAGGGAACCAAAGGGTAACACCAGGCCCCAACAGGCCAAGGACCATGTCACAGGACCTCACTCATCCCACTATTGCCATGCTCTGAGGCACCAAGGTGTACAGGGTCTCTGAATTTCCAGGTTGTTCGCAGACTTTCTAGAAGAGTAAGGAGAGCAATGCTGAGCAGTGTGGACCCCACATCAGAAGTGGTTGTGGGCAGGTGAAGGGCTGAAGGGTGTAGCAGGCACCCAGGCTGATGAGGGTCAGATCGCCTGCTTCTTCTCAGCATGGCTGCTGCCCATGGCCTTGGGCAAACTCCCGCCTATTCCAGCTTTTGTTTCTTCATTTGTGCCTTAGGTGTTCACCAACAAGAAAGGTGTTCCAAACCTCCTGGATGAAAGGGTGGCTCTGAAGTTACAGTCGCAGGAACAGACTAAAGATTTGTTTAGTTATGTATTTTGGAGATCAGACCTCTTTCTGATGTGGGTTAGTGAAGATCTTTTCCCATTCTGTAGGCTGCTGTTTTGTCTTGTTGACCATGTCCTTTGCTTTACAGAAGCTTCTCAGTTTCAGGAGGTCCCATTTATTAATTGTTTCTCTCAGTGTCTGTGCTGCTGCGGTTATATTTAGGAAGTGATCTCCTATGCCAATGCGTTCAAGTGCACTTCCCACTTTCTCTTCTATGAGGTTCAGTGTGGTTGGTTTTATGTTGAGGTCTTTGATCCATTTGGACTTGAGTTTTGTGCATGGTAATAGATAAGGATCTATTTTCATTCCTCTACATGTTGGTATCCAGTTATGCCAGCATCATTTTTTGAATATGCTCTTTTTTCATTTGATTTTTTTTGCTTCTTTTGTCAAAACTCAATTATTTGTAGGTGTGTGGATTGATTTCTGGGTCTTCAATTCAATTCCTCCTGTCTATTTTTATGCCAATATCAGGCTGTTTTCATTACTGTAACTCTATAGTAGAGGTTGAACTCAGGGATTGTGATGCCTCCAGAAGTTCCTTTATTGTACAGGATTGTTTTGGCTATCTTGGGTTTTTTGCTTTTCCATGTGAAATTGAGTACTGTTCTTTCAATGTCTGTGAAGAATTTTGCTGGGATTTTGGTGGGCATTGCATTGAATCTGTAGATTGCGTTTGGTAAGATTGCCATTTTTACTATGTTAATGCTAACTACACAAGAGCATGGGAAATCTTTTCATTTTCTGGTGTCTTTTTCAATTTTTCTTCAAAGATTTAAAGTTCTTATCATACAGGTCTTCCACTTATTTGGTTCGTTACTCCAAGGTATTTTATATTATTTGTGGCTATTGTGAATGCTGATGTTTCTCTGATTTTCTTCTCAGTCCATTTATCATCTGTATAAAGGAGGGCTACTGAACTTTAAGTTAATCTTGTATCCTGCCAAAGAAACTGGCCATCAAAAGAAACAATAATCCAATAAAGAAAATGGGGTATAGACCTAAACAGAGAACTCTCAGCAGACAAATCTAAAATGGCTGAAAGATACTTAAGGAAATGCTCAACCTCTTTAGCCATCAGAGAAATGCAAAAATCAAACAACTCTGAGATTCCATCTTACACCTGTAAGAATGGCCAAGATGAAGAACACTGATGACAACTTATGCTGGAGAGGCTGTGGGGAAAAGGGAACACTTCTGCATTGCTGGTGGGAGTGCAAGTTGGTAGAGCCACTTTGGAAATCAGTATGGCAATTTCTCAGAAAATTAGGAAACAACCTACCTCAAGACCCAGCAATACCACTTTCGTATATATACCCAAAGGATGCTCAATCATACCACGAGGACATGTGCTCAATTATGTTCATAACATAATTATTAGTAATAGCCAGAACCTGGAAACAACCTAAATGCCCCTCAAACGAAGAACAGATAAAAAAAATGTGGCACATTTACACAATGGAGTACTACACTGCGGAAAAAAATAATGATATCTTGAAATTTGCAGGCAAATGGATAGAGTTAGAAAACATAATATTGAGTGAGGTAACCCAGACCCAGAAAGACAAATATCATATGTACTCACTCATACGTGGTTTTTAAACATAAAGCAAAGAAAACCAGCCTACAATTTATAATCCCATAGAACATAGACAACAAAGAGGGCCCTAAGAGAGACCTACATGGATCTAATCTACATGGGAAGTAGAAAAAGGCAAGAGCTCTTGAGAAAATTGGGAGCCTGGGGATCATGGGAGACAGTTGAAGTGGGAAGGGGTAGGAAGGGAGCGAAGCAGAAAAAAAAATATAACTCAACAAAAACAAGAAACAAATAAAAAAAGATTTCCTTAGTTAAATAGGGATAGTTCACCTGAGGAGGAAGTCAGCAGACCACACTACCAGCTGCACTTTGCCTCTGAATTATCCCCATGTATTGAAGGCCTGCTCCCCGCTCCCACATTTGTGGCACTACTGGCAGGGGAAGGTGAACCGTTCAAACCTTCCAGACCACATGGTACACCCTCAGAAGGGATCATGGGATTCCATTTGTTGCCTTCTTTCTTACAGTTTCACACCATAATAAGGTAAACCGCTCTATGTCATCACACACTGCTGTCATGTATGTCACCACAGGCCCAAAGCAACGAGGCCTGGCACATCCACAACCATGAGCCAAGGTGAACTTTTCCCCTTTATAAGGTGCTTAGCTCAGATTCCATTACAGTAATGGAAATACAGTAACACAGCAATGAACAGCATGCTTACACACGGGGGCCATGTCTAAGTATTTCATGATCAAGCTTCTGAGACCGATGACAAGCCACCTTTGCCTTTGTCTAGCATAGCTCAAAAATATCTGTCCATCTTCCTGACCAGCAGTGACCCTGGTCAACAGGGTGGGGGATCACTATAAACTACATGTGTGTCACTGACTCACTATAAACTACATGTGTGTCACTGACTCACTATAAACTACATGTGTGTCACTGACTCACTATAAACTACATGTGTGTCATTGATTCGCTATAAACTACATGTGTGTCACTGACTCACTATAAAGTACATGTGTGTCATTGATTCATTATAAAGTACATGTGTGTCATTGATTTGCTATAAAGTACATGTGTGTCACTGACTCACTATAAACTACATGTGTGTCACTAACTCACTATAAACTACATGTGTGTCACTGACTTACTATAAACTACATGTGTGTCATTGACTCACTATAAAGTACATGCGTATCATTGATTCACTATAAACTACATGTGTGTCACTGACTCACTATAAACTACATATGTCACTATAATTCACAAATCTACCATTGTATCCAACTAATGCTGATAAATAAAACTGGAACTGTATTTTAAAAATACCGGCACTTCTTTCCCAAACCCACCTCTGTCTAAAGAAAGCAGGAAACACATGGATTTAGTGGAAGACATTGGGGCTTTCAGAGACTCCTGGCTTGTCATGAGAGGCCAGTTTCGCTGTGACCCTCCCGAAAGGAATACAGAAAGGCATTCTAACACTTGTCCCATGGTGGCCTGAAGCATCTGTGGTTACCTTGCAGAGACTGCTTTCTGAACGTCTGGACTCCTCCCTGAGTCCTATTTCCAGGGGACTCCTTCACAGTGAGGCTGGTGATCTGGTCCAGCACCAGCAGGTCCGAAAGGTTGACGGACACGGGCGTCCTAGTGTTGTTCACTGACAGCTGCACATGTATGGTCTGTAGTTCGCTCTGCCCGGACACCTAGGACAGAAGGAAAGTGAGTGGGGGCAGGGTCTGTCAGACTGGCTTCCTTCGATGACTGAGCTTCAGGGCTCCTGATTCTATCAGGCTTCACCTGTAGTGAGAGTTGGGGCAATGGGTTGACCCTCACTTGTCAAGCTATGGCTTAGGGACCATTTCAGAGAAACCAGGACCCTAAGATGCAGTGAACTCATTCCCACAGAAAAATCTCCTGAGTACAGAATCTAGTCAGGACAGGGTCACTGTGACACTCTGTTCCAAAAAAAGAGAGAATGATGGCTCTACCTGAGCCACTGAAGATGCAGCCCTGACCCCAGTCAGATCTCTGAGGGACATTTGCCTTCCAGTGGGTCCCCTCTTCCTGGCTGGTCTACTCTACCCAGGTTCTGAATCACCGTATGAACAGATTGCTATGTTTGAATCTGGAGCCTCCCCTGCAGACCTGGATGTTAAAGGCCTGCCCCACTACCCCAGTTCATAGCATTGTTACATAGTTATATCACCTAGGCTGGGGAGACGGCTAAGTGGGTCAAACATTAGATGTGCAAGCATGAAGACCAGATTTCGAATCCTCAGAACCCATGTAAGATGCCAAGAAGAGACCAGATGCCTGGAGTAAGCTGGTTAGCTAGACTAGCTGCCCTGGTGAGCTCTGATTCAAATGAGAGGCTCTCTCGACAGACAAGGTGGACCGTAATTAATAATGGGTCCTGACATCTGCCTCTGGCTTCTACATGCATGTGCAAACCCTACCTCCCCCCCCACACACACACCGTACACAGGCACACAAACACTCACCAGAAAGAAGGAGAACGGGTGGGGAGCACTATCAACTTTAAGCTGCACAGCTTGATGGGAGATTTCAGATCACTAGTGGGGGACAAGGCCTGGAAAGGGGGATTTCAGGACCAGAGTGTCTTTCTCTTCCCCCTTTCACTTTCTGGCCACCATAAGGTGACCAGGCCTCTCCCAACAAGGCTCCAGCTGTGACACACTGCCAAGCCAAAGCAATAGAACCAACCAGTCACAGACTGGAATATTCAGAGTTGTGGGGAGAGAAATGTTTTTTCTCTTTATAAGATGATAGTCTCACAGTGTGACTGATCTATTGGGAGCTCACCAAGGCCAGCTGGACTGTGACGGAAGAAGCATGGGATAAAACCAGACTCTCTGAACATGGCGAACAATGGGGGCTGATGAGAAGCCAAGGACAATGGCCCGGGGTTTTGATCCTACTTCAAGTTCGGGCTTTGTGGGAGCCTAGCCACCTTGGATGTTCACCTTCCTAGACATGGACAGAGGGGGGAGGGCCTTGGACTTTTCACAGGACAGGGAACCCTGACTGCTCTTTGGACTGGAGAGGGAGGGGGAGAGGAGGGGGGGAGGGGGAGAAGGGTGGGACGAGGGGGAGGGAAATGGGAGGCCGGGAGGAGGCGGAAACTTTTTTTTCTTTTCTTTTTCTCAATAAAAAAAAAAAAAGATGATAGTCTCAAGCATCCTGTTACAGAAGTTTTGTGCCTAGATGAGAGCCCTGAGGATAGAGCCATCATGAGAGCCAGGATGCCGCAGCTGGAGCAGGATGTCCCTGCCGCTGCTGGAGAACTGGCTCTCTCTGCAGGCTCTGCTGGGTGAGATGAGCAGACACTTGGGTGCTCACTCCTGCTCCACTGTGGCTGGCTCCCTCCCTGCCTCTGCCACATTCACCTCATTGTCCCCCAGCTCTGCTCTCCACCTTCCACAGTAATGAACTGTAAATGTGAGCACTGTCCTTGTAGGTCCTGTGAGCTCCTACAATGCCCACTGAAGCTAAGAGTGGAGCTGGGAGCCCAACACAAGGATGATAATGGCCACCACCCCATGCTGTTGAGAAGATCAAACAGCTGTAGAGCAGTAGACATATTTAAAAACTTTTTTTTTAACTGAGGGGAAGAGCACACACATTTCTCAGTGTACACATGGATGTCAGAGGACAACTTGCAGGAGTTGGTTCACTCCTTTCTCCTTGTGGGGTCCCTGATGTGGGATTCCCCTCTGTATGCTGTGAATATATTTTATTGACATTGGTTAATAAAGAAACAGCTTTGGCCTATGGCAGGGAAGAATAAAGACAGATGGGAAGTTTGAACAGAGATATAGAGAGAGAGTAGGGGTAGTCAAGGAGACACCATGTAGCTGCCAAAAGAGGAAGATGCTGGAACCTTATTGGCCACAACTTCATGCTGATACATAGATTAATAGAAATGGGTTAATTAAAGACATAAGAGCTAGCTGGAAATATGCCTGAGCCATCGGCCACAGTGCTGTAATTAATATAGTTTTTTGTGTGATTATTTGGGTCTGGGTGGACGAGAAATGAATGAGCGGTCTGTTTACAGGCCCCAGATGTCAAACATAGGTGACCATGCTGGGCCGTGAGCACCCTTCCCTGCTGAGCCAGCCATCTTGCTGGCCAGTAGGCAGATTTTTAAAACCATCACGTACCATATCACTGTTCATATGGAATAAACACTTTCATCCCTTCTCTAAATGACCACTAGGTTTTTACTAACAATGACCTATAATGAAACAGCCCCAGCAAACCCAGTGAGGCCAATGAGCCCAGATCACTTGTTCTCTTCATCGACCGGGTCTCAGACCCACTCTTGGCTAGTTCCTAAATACGCAACAACTTTGGAGATTTGGGAAGAATCCAGCTATCTTCACCCCTGGAAACTTACCAGCGAGCATTTCTGAAATATCACTCCATTCTCTGGGGGATCTTGGGCTTCTCTTGAAATATCTCTGTACTACGATAAAACACAAAACTCATTAGAAAGTGAGAAAAACTTCATGTTCCAAGTGTCTGATGCGAAGGTAAGATGAAAGCTCTCTAAAGGATACCATGGGGATCATTTCTGCCGACCCCAGTTTTCAGGAACTTGAATATTTCATTTAAAGAATGTTAGTTAAAGGATTGTGAATCCAAGCCTCTGAGAAAGGAGACATCACAGCTCATTCCTGGTCTGCACCAGATCCAGCCAGTTCTCTGACTGGAAGATAAATTCCAGGCTATGGAGTCTGGGAGCTGTATAACCATTTATTCACTGTGTATCCTTGGACAAGTCATTCAGTCTCTCCAAGCCTCAAATCCCTCTCTAAAAACAGACCATCTCAAAACTTCCTGGAAGCTTGCTTAGGAGAAATTAGGAAGAGAAATATGGTCCCAGCTAAGTCCAGTTGAACCCATGTACTCCACTGGGCCCTAGAAGGTTCCAGCTCTTCCCACCATGTGATAATGGTGCTGGTGATGATGGTGGTTGTGCTGGTGCTGGTTGTGCTGATGGTGGTGATGTTGGTGCTAGTGATGGCAGTGGTGATAATGGTGGTGCTGGTGGTGATGACGTACAGCAACACTGAATGGATCCCCTCAGTGTGCCAGGTCCTGTGCAACACATACCAAGTGATGACCCGGGCAGACCTCACACTGACCCTTTCTTCTATCCACACTGGGCTCGTAGACCTCAGACTTTATAGGTCCTTTGTGCCTGCTAGTGAGCCTGACTTGTGCCACTCTCTGCTTATTGGTGGCTATGCACTGGAGCAGGAGGGCATGTACCAGAGCTGGACACTCAAGGTAGGGTCTTATTCTGGTAGCTGCCAGAAGGTGAGTCCTTATATGCTACTGTAACAAAATGCCTGGGTCCAGGTGAGTTATCAAGAAGGAGCCAGTACAAGATGCTGCAATGAATCCCTGATAGCTTCAGTGTGGATTTTACTGGGTGACAGGTATTGACTGGGCTGTCATGAGCTCAAAGATGAGGTGCAGGAAATGCTGAGATGGAGACTTCTTGGTGATGACTCAAGCAGCCACAATCAACTCAGCCTCGAACTCACAGATCTGCCTGCCTCTGCCTCCCGAGTGGTGGGATTAAAGGCATGTGCCACCACCATCCGGCTGATAAAACCTTCTGGAATGTATTAACCTAGCAAATCTCTAACTTTCACCAACCTAACACTAAGAATGTCCTCAGACAGCATGTGGGTCTCCCTCTGTGCTATAACCTGCCAGTCACAGGTTCCCAGTAATGTATTTGAAAACCACCTTGACTTAGAACTTTCTTTTGTTCTGTTAACTACAGTAACATCATAAAGCCATTTCTACACAGGACATAATACTTGGGGACAACCCGAAACCAAATCCATCCATGCTGCCCATTTACTCGGAACAGCAAGGCCTCACCAGGAAGCTCCTCTCCCCTCTGCATTCTACCTGGGCCTCTGCCCTCTGCCCACCTAGGAGCCCCTCAAAACTCTTTCCTGATACCTGGGAACAGTGCCTGCTACATCAACCCCCATTCAAACTGCCTGTTTTGTGTGTATCCACAGTGCCAACAACCACACCAAACATCTACAACCATCACTATGCACTTTCTCCAGCTGAGAGAACTCATGTCCCTCCAGAATGCGGACAGGTCTTGGTGTGCCTTATTTTCATGACTTGTGACCCAGGCATCAGGGACAGCTCCAAGCACCTCCTGGGCATCCTTAATAAATGGTAGACTTAAAACATGGCTCCCACATCAACCCCACACTTTCTTCTTATCTCCCACTTTTTGTCAAAGGATCTTTACATAGAATGGTTGAACTCAGTAGAGCTGTCCCAGCCACCTCCAGCCACAGGGGCCCTTTCAACAGCCATGCGAACCTAGTAGCCAATGCACCCAGGTAGCTGAGCAACAGCAAAGAGCAAATGCCCATTTAGTCCTGAGCCTTTATGATCAGGTCCACAAAGCACTTCCCTATGGGACTAAGCCCATATGTGAACAAAAGCTTGGGGTACCAGGTCTATCGTGCATGCTCCTTGCAATCACCATGACTTCAGTTTCCTCATCTAGAGAGAGGGCAAATCACACTGTCCATGTCATACTTTGAAGAACTAAACTGGACAATGTACAGAGAGCAGTTAACAAGGCACTGTGCTTTCAATGACCCAGGGAATGGACTGCCCGGTCACTGTGGCTGCTGTGCCATCACCATCATCATTTCTACAAAACTCTTGAGCAAACTAAATATCACCACCTTGCAACCAGAGAAAGTTGCACTGAGTGCAGTGCTAGAAACAGCGGTACCATGATGTGGGAAAGTCATTTGTCTATCTGTTGCTTTCATTGGTTAATTAATAAAGAAACTGCTTGGCCTGATAGGTCAGAACATAGGTGGATGGAGTAGACAGAACAGAATGCTGGGAAGAAGGTAAGTGAGGGCAGACGTGATGGAGCCAGCCTCCAGGTCAGACATGCTGAATCTTTCCCGGTAAGCCACCACTCCGTGGTGCTACACAGATTATTAGAAACGGGTTAATCAAGATGTGAGAATTAGCCAATAAGGGGCTGGAACTAACGGGCCAGGCAGTGTTTAAATGAATACAATTTGTGTGTTGTTATTTCGGGTGTAAAGCTAGCCATGCAGGAGCCGGGCAGGATGAAAAGCAGGTCTGTCCGCAGCTCCTTCTACAGTACCGAGTCTTGGTGATTGCCAGACCAGGATCCAGACAGGATGTATTAAAGACATACAACAGACGCCTACAAGTTAGCTGCTCTGTAAAACAAATCATCAAATATGCCCTCCTCACAGGACTTAAGAAAAGTGCAGCCAGGCGGTGGTGGCACACGACTTTAATCACAGCACTAGGGAGGCAGAAGCAGGAGGATCTCCGTGAGTTCAAGGCCAGCCTGGTCTACAAGAACTAGTTCCAGGACAGGCACCAAAAACTACAGAGAAACCCTGTCTCTAAAATAAAAAAAGAAAGAAAAAAAGTTCAAAAAAGACAATAAGATGCATCACATTTCATAAACGATATGGTTTATATTATGCTATTTATATGCATTTTGTACTCTGCATGTACAATACACTACTTTGATACCTACACAACATAGACAGGATATTAAAAAATAGTATGAGTAATTGCCTAGTTTTATTTCTGCCGCTGTGATTTAAAAAAAAAACTGGCAAGGAACATAAGAGAGAGAAGAGAGAGAAGGGTTGATCTGGCTTATGATGAATTCTAGGTTATGGTGCATCACTTCAGGGAAAGTCAAGGCAGGGCTCCAAGCGGCTAGTCCATCACATGACAGTTAGGAGCATAGAGAAGTGAGATCATTCATGACCTCTTGCTGCTGCTGCTGCTGCTGCTACTGCCACCGCCAACGCCGCCACTGCCACCACTGCTGCTGCTGCTGCTGCTATAGCTACTGCTGCTACTGATATAGCTACTACTGTTGCTGCTGCATCCACTCTCTTCACTATAATGCAACTGGATGCCCAGCCCACAAACCAGTGCTGCTCACATTCACATTTACAAATCTTCACACATTAGCAACTACAACAATCCCCTCAGATGTCCCAAGACCACCTTGATGTAGATAATTCCTCAACTGAGACTCACTCCCTCCTCAGCTGACTCTAAATTGTGACAAGTTGATAGCTAAACTAACCAGTATGGCAAAGTAAGAAATTTCTTTTTGGAGACAGGCTCAGGTAGCCGAAGCTGAACTTGAATTCACTATAAACTAAGGATAACAAAAGCAAATTGAGCAAGTCATGATGAGCAAGCCAGCAAGTAGCATCCCTCCACAGCCTCTGCACCAGCTCCTGCCTCTAGGTTCTAACCCTGCTTGGGTTCCTGTCCTGACTTCTTTCAGTGACAAATTAAGATGTGGAAGCATAAGCCAAATAAACCCTTTCTTCCTCGGGTTGCTTTTGGTCATGATGTTTTTACCACAGCAATAGTAATTTTAAAATGCAGAGCAACAGGCTGGAGAGATGGCTCAGTGGTTAAGAGCATTGCCTGCTCTTCCAAAGGTTCTGAGTTCAATTCCCAGCAACCACATGGTGGCTCACAACCATCTGTAATGAGGTCTGGTGCCCTCTTCGGGCCTGCAGACTTACACACAGACAGAATATTGTATACATAATAAATAAATAAATAAATAAATAAATAAATAAATAAATAAATATGCAGAGCAACAATAAACAACAAAAATAGTTTAGCAACAACAAAGATACAGTGTGGCAGCAATAAAGATACAGTGTGACAACAGTCAAGATGTAGGGCAACAACAAAGATAGCATAACAAGACAAAAGATACAGTATATCAACAAAGATACAGTGTAACTATAACAACAAAGCTACAGTGTGTCTATAACAACAAAGATACAGAGTAGCTACAACAAAGATACAGTGTAGCTACAACAGCAAAGATAGAATGTAACAACAATAAAGACACAATGCCAGGCTCACTCACATCTCTTCCTTCCCCTCCCTTCTCTGCCTTAACCTCCCTCTTCCCACTCCTTCTCCCCTTCTCCTTTCTCTCCTCCTCCCTAAGACACACCCAGTGCATTCAGTTTAGCATGCCAGTCAACCTAAACCATTGCTTCATATTTAAGTAAAACCATGACTATGAGGAGCGGGCCTTCTTCTGAGCACACACTTAGCTTAGTTCATCCCCAAACTCCAGGGAACTAGACTGGAGTTGCAGGGAAATAGCGGCTCCCAAACTCATTGGCTCTGAGATTCTGTACACAGTTAGAAAGAACTGAAGAACTTAGGTTTGAATGGTTTCCAGTTGTCAGTGTTTACTTTATTTCTCCTGCACTACAGAAAGTTTGTATTTAAAAGAGAACAGAATGGTCAAGTGTCCGTTTTTAAAATATGAGGGGAGGTTGACAAGCAAAGCTGACCAGCAGAAGGTAGGATGTAAATTAAGGCAGATGGGTAAACTAAGAAGAAAGGCAGCCAGGAGCCAGAGGAGATAGGCTGAGTCAAGGGGGTAGGCAAAGGACAGGGAGGAGAGTGTGTAAGTTGGTCCAAGCAGAAAGCAGGAGGGTTTTGGACCAGTTTGGGGAGAGGGGCTTATGGGGGTAATGGGGATTCTGAGCTTATCCAATTCTGGAACCACGAACAGGGCCAGTGGTTACTCCACCCAGTGAAGTTGAGGCAGATAAAAACCCAGCCCATCTTCCCAGCTTCCTCACCACACTGCTACCCTTATATACACGAACGAACCTAATGCAGGGGACTTCCTATGACCTGGCTCCTAGTGACCTGAGAATGGGAGACATGCGAAGTAATTTGCCCTCAGACATGTAACTCCTCGGATGCAGATCTGGATTTGATCCCCTACGAGCCCATAGCTACCAAGCCTGAGGCTCTACCAGTCCTGGAGTTCCAATTCCATGGTACATACAGAACGCACCTAGAGGCACCACCAGGCAGAGATTCGGCCTCTCCCTCCACATGATCAACAGGGCGGGACTCTTCCAGGGGGTGTTTACAGACCCAGAAGCCCGGCCCCCTTACCTGCGCGCTTGGTTGGGGTCCTGAGGGGCCGGTTCTGGACGGCGACTCCGGGCCCACTGCCTGGAAGGCGGGAGGGAAAGCACGGGGACCTGCGCCCAGAACCAGGGCTGCGGCCAGAACACCCCCAGCAAGTACCCACGTGACTCGTCCCCGGGCGACCGTGGGACCCGTCGCCCCCATCTGGTGGCTGTAGACCCCACACAGGCCCCGCGGAGTCCCGGAGCTTCCGGACCCCAGGCCCGCCCCGCCACAGAGCATGCTCAGTGAGAGCCGCCTGGAAAGTTTTCTGGAACACTGGCATCTGGAGTTTGGAGCCGCGTGGGAGGGAGCCGCGCAGCGCCTTAGCGCCCCACCCCAAATCACCCGCCATTCTCTTTCCCTGAGGGTGACAAGGGTCTCCACTAACGCCAACTGACTCTCTAAAGACTGACTGAATTCTCAGTCTCTTCCGCGCGAGTTTAGAAACCTGAGAAGCATTAAAAAGCCAAGGTTACTTAACAGACAGCGCAGAGAGTGTTATGCCCAGTTCCGCGAAGTCCTCCCAAAACCAACAAGGAGACCTAGTCCCTTATGTAAAAGAAAAGAGCCTTTATTTCATACAAGTTTGCAAACTCGGTCTCTCCGCTTGTCCAATGTATTGGAATAATCGGAGAGCCCAGAGCTCAGTTAGAGTTGGGTTTTTACAGTAGTAAAGGTGGGGGTGAGGGGTTTCTAAGGTT
Source organism: Neodon shergylaensis (assembly GCA_025134845.1). NCBI lineage: Eukaryota > Metazoa > Chordata > Mammalia > Rodentia > Cricetidae > Neodon > Neodon shergylaensis. The sequence goes on from JABTXL010003627.1 coordinate 1,175,164, forward strand.
CAGGGTCCCAGATTTGTCTAGGGGTGTCCTCATGAGTGTGCAGGTGATCCTATCTACAATGGTTGGAACATTAGGCATTTCCTTTGGGTGATCTGTTATTGTGTGGTGCTCGGGTAATCTCAGTTTGTGCTTCTTCCTGCAACCAGGTATTGCTTCAGGTTAAACTACTGAGACTCAGGCTTCCATTAAACTTGATGGCTGAGTCCTACTCTGGCTGGTGATAATATTTGGAAGTAAAGAACTTTCTTTTGTTTCTATTTAGCTTATCATGGCTGGCTGCTACAGGGAACAATGGAGCAAAGGTAGGGGCAAAGAAGAAAAGGTGGCCCTCACTTCCAATGGGGGTCCAACTCAACCCAGCCTGAGCAGAGCACCCGCTTTCTAATCGGAGCTTGGGGAATCTCCCTGGATTTACCCAGCCTCCCCTTCAACAGTGAAGCCATCACTTAGCAAATGTATTCCACTAAGATACATTTTAGGGAAGAGCTGGGAGGGTAGTCTGTCTTCTGGGCTCTGGCGACCTCCCTTTTCCTGTCACAGGTACTAGGTCTTCTGTGAGCTGTCCTACTGGACAGCTGCTAGGGAGCCCCCTGCACCAGCTTCTCTACACCTCTAGTGAGACACACACACCATTCTTGAGCTGACCTGGACAAGGCCATGAGTTTGCAGATCTGAGTGTATCCTGAGTTTTGCAGGTCTGAGAGTGTCCTAGCTGTGCCTCTCATACCAAGTACCATACCCTTGGAAACTGCCAGGCATTCTGGGGGCAGTGTTAAGTGATTTTAGATGGCAAAACACAAGCAGCACTTTTTTCTTTCTTTCTTCCTTCCTTCTTCCTTCCTTCTTTCTTTCTTTCTTTCTTTCTTTCTTCTTTTCTTTCTTTTTCAAGACAGGGTTTCTCTGTGTAGCTTTGGAACCTGTCCTGGGATTCACTCTGTAGACCAGACTGGCCTCGAACTCATTGAGATCTGCCTGTTTCTGCCTCCCAAGTGCTGGGATTAAAGCAGTGAGCCACTACCACCCGGCCTTAACATTCATTTTAAATGGATTTATTATTTTAAAACGGTCTATCTTTGTCTCCTATGCAGTTTGAGTGCTCTGTGTATCACAACTGTATGCTGCTGCTGGCCTTGTAAGTTGAAAGCTCAGGCCTGAGCATCCAAATAAACACAAAATTGCAGCATGAGGCGATTACCAGGACGATGTTCCCGGAGATGCCCTGAGGAAACAGGAATGTCTTCATAGAAGGTGTATAACCTGAAGCTATAGATGTGAATAGCCACTACCAACTAGTTGTCAGACCTTGTATAAGGCACCTCCTCTGTCAGTTTCCGTCTTTGAAGAGACCAAAGTGCTGGCTCCCATCCTCCCCACGTAGAACGGTAAATGACAAAATGAAGAGATGTCTGGGTTCTAGAGGGGCACGAATGTGACTTTCGCTCCTGGAGAAGATTCTTTCTCGGGGAGTTACAGGATTAAAAGGAATCAAGCGATCTGTGCAGAGATAGCGCTGCTGTGTGCCCTTTAGAGAAGATCGACCAGCTCCAGGAGCAGCGCGAGAGTCGGATGCGACAGGTCAACAGCAACTTAGGAAGTGCTGCTGGGCTTAATGGGGTTGCCAGGCCAGGATTCGGGGCAGCCTGGCTGCTCAGTGACCGCAAAGGAGCTGCTGCTCGGAGAAGTGGGAGAAGGGATGCTCTCTTGCTCCAGCTTTTGGGTCCTCCGGCTGGATGGCGCGCCTCGGCTGCGCATGCTCAGTGCACGGTAGGGATGGCCCGGAATGGCTGAAAGTTTGGGGCCGCAGATCCAAGCTCCTCCCCCGACTTGGGCGCAGCGGGGAAGAGCGCGCAGGGGCAGAGCTGGCAGGCGGCGGGATGTGGCAGGTCATCTGCCCGAGCCCCCATGGCCTGCACAAACGATGCCCGGCTGCAGCTGGGTCGGGAAGCGCTGCAGGCGGCACCCACGTTGCTGGTTCCCGCGGTGCTACTGGGCGCCGCACTCGGCCTGGGCCTCGGCCTGTGGCTAGGCTGCCGCTCCAGCCGCCTGCGCACGCGACTCCAGGTGGGTCCCAGCAGAAGGTTCGAGCACTCTCCTCCTCTGTTATGATCCTGGGCTGCATTTTCTGGATCCCATCTCTGCATCCTCTGAGTGCTATTGCGCGCAGCGTCCTCCTTCAGGAAAATGAGGGTTAGGGCTTTCTGAGGAAGTGGCCTAGAGCACTGGCCTGGGGGCCTTAGAAAGATTGCCGCCCCCAAGCCCTTCTGGGCCTCTCCGTGCCTTCGGATGTAGTTAGAAGTTTGTACTGGCTCCCAGCAGATGCACCCAGCTCGGTGTAGGGGAGAGGAGAGCTAGCATTTGTCCTGGGATGCCCACTCCTACTTCCTTGAGGTGGAGCTGCAGGACTTCCCCTGGGAGGTGACTGAGGACCTTCTTTCTGCCAGGGGTCTTGAATCCATGTGGATGAGCAGGAAAGACACATTTCCAGTCAGCGTTTGGTCATAACACAAACTGATGGGTGCTGTAGTGGTGTAGAAACAGGCTAGCATTTCTTGAGAGCTGTCTGTTCCAGGCACTGAGCTGGGCCCTCTGACGTAGGTTCTAAACTCTCCAACTTTGAATCAACTCCGCGTCTGACCTCATTTTGCAAATGAGGAAAGCTTGGGAAGCAGGAGAGGGTAAAACAGCCTGGCAGTACAGCAAGTGTATGGTCTAGTGCCCAGCAATGGCTAAGATACGCCGTGCCTGAACAACTATTTCAATAACACAGGATATCTGGGGAGACTCTTGGCATGGAGGAACCTGATCAGTTGTGATGAGACCCCTTGGGCACTCTGGGTTCTGGCAGTTTTGACTTCTTCCAGATCTCCACTGTCGTGCTGAGCATTTGGCTCCATCTAGAAACATGTTTGGTTGAGGATTGTTTTTCTCAGTCCCTCACTTCTCTCAAGAATTCACACATGGTCTGGATTGATTTCGGCCTCTCCTTATCTTCTTTCTCTCTGTTGTCAAGTCTCTTTTTGGATAACCCTTTGTGCTAGTCAGCTATGATTGTGAGCAGCCCTGAACTGTTGGATGGATATTGTGTGGGGGGGGATGGATATTGTGTGCACATGATTCATACATACACATACACATGCATATATAACACATATGAAGCTGGGAGGCTTTGCTCAGTTTTGTTCTTGTGATTTAGTGTCTATATTTTGATTTTCATGAGGTCTTTTCTGCTCCCCGAGTCCTCTGGTCATGTCCTAAACTCCCCATTGGTGAGTGGACTGCCTCTCCACTCTTTGAGGACGCTGTACTCATCCGTTGTCTGTCTTGTGTCTCCTCACCCCACCCCCAGTCATTCCTTTTGTTTGTTTTGGGTTTTGCCCTTCTTGTTAGAGTTTGTCCTCAGATCTCTTGTGACCCTTGGCCTCCTGGCCAAGTGTGGGAGCAGAAAGCTGCTTCTGCCTCTGCTGGGAGGGTGGGTTTTTTTTTCCCCCTGAGATTTTTAGTGAGTCTCGTCTGACTGGGTAGTCCTCCCTCATACAGTCAGAAAATTGAAGAAAACAGGAGCATCCTGAACTTTTGGGCTATATTGTCTGTCCTCTCTGCCCAGAGACCCACCCTGACATCCTGACATTGCCAGGCTTGTGTCTGCATCAGGCCCTTTGCAGTGTTCGCACATCCTCCTGCTCGGGCCTCAGAGGCTTGCTCCCCTATTTATGATTCTTCTCCTGCTTTGTCTAAGAGGCTTCCCTCCAGGGTCTGGAGCAAGGCTGGGTACCCAGGTACCCAGTGGTGCTGAATGATAGCCCTGACTAATTTAGTACACAATCAGATCACCAATGCATAAATACAATTATTGCGTGTGTGTGTTTGGGGGGGGGTATTCTTGAGTATGTACGCATGCCAAAGCATGGCTGTAGATATCAGTTTGTCCAAATCAGTTCTCCTCTCCCACCATGTGGGTTCAGAAGACAATCCTCAGTCATCAACCTTGGTGGCAACTGCCTTTACCCACCAAATCATCCTGCTGGCCCCTGTGTGACTGTGTGTACATGTTCATGTGTGTGCAGGCATATGTATGTATGCAGGTGCCTGTGCACATGTGTGTGTTATGTCAAGGCCAGAGGACCTTGGTGTCATTCCTAAGGCACTATTCAGAGTCTCTCACTGGCCTAGAACCTAGCAAGTAGGTTAGGCTGACTGGCCACCTGTGTCTTCCTCACTGCACTGGGGTTGAGAGTGTACACCCCCATACCTGGCTCTTTTGGCATGGTTCTGGGAATTCAGCTGTGGCCTCATGCCTGCTCTGAACATGTAAACACTAAATCTTTGCCTGGAACGTACTGCCTGGGGTCCCTTTAGCCTCTTTTTTCTATCAGTCCACCTTCAAGAGTAACCTGTGTTTGTTTAAAGTATTGTTGGCTATGTATTGTTAATTCTCTCTGTGGAGCCCACAGCAAGGAGCTCCAGAATTCCAGCCTGGGCAGGTCCTCTCTCACTAGGTTCTTCTCTGTCAGGTACATCATAGCCCTAAGGTACTGCAGAATGCTAGATCACTTCAGGATCACTGCCCCTCAGGCACAGGAAGCACAACAGCAGAAAGCTGGACACACAGCTGCAACAGGGAAGTTTGCTTGACAAGGAGAGTGAGTGGAAAAGGTGAAGTGGGCCTTGCAGTTCTCACAGCCACCCAGATAAGCATGTGGCTGCCCTCGCAGCTTACATGTCCACGAATAGCTATGAAACCCGTGAATGTCAGTGATGACACCTGCTAAGTGATGGGGTTGCAAATCTCACTTCTACTGATTGTTGTCCACAGTAGAAATAACTCCTCTGTTAAAGGTAACCAAGATCATTATTTTTTTAAAAAAATCACCCAGTGGCTTTACTGAGAACAGCAAAGGGGTGGCCCCCGGGGATCACAGTTTCTGTTCTGATTCCATGCCTATTTCTGTGATAAGATGAACCTGACAGCAAGCAGCTTAGGGAGAAAAGGGCTTATTTTAGCTTGCAACTCCACATCAGTCTGTCACCGTGCAGGAGTCGAGGCAGGAGCTCGAAGCAACTAGTCACATCACAATCAAGAGCAGAGAGGAATGAATGTGCGCAGGTACCGTTCCTTCTGTTGGAGTATTTTATCATGGCTGCAGAAAAGAATGTAGAACAGAAACTGAGAAACCCTGCAAGCTTTACTCCCAGTGTGGCCACTCCTGGGACAAGACTGCCCTTGGGGACACCTGAGATATGCACCTTAGAGAATTTCTTAGAAAGATGACCAGAGTGGCCAGGGTTGTTTTAAAGGACTCTAGTCGGTGCCTGGTGGGTGAGGGGGCAGAAAGGGCACATGGTGAACAGAGGCGACATCTAAGTGGGGATCTGGAGGCTAAAGTTTAGGGGGGTAGGCAAGGCTGATCGACTTCAGCATCTGCTTTCTCTCCACCACATTTGGGTTTTCAGAAAGATGACACCCAGCGCCTGCTCAGGAGTTCAGAGCCCACTGCAGACAGCCTGCCAGACACTGGCTCCCGGGTCAGGAGACGCCAGAGAGAAATGATGACTTCTCGGGATGAGGATGCTCCTGAGGTTAGTCTGGGTCTGTGCACTTCCATGGACACATGCTGGGTGTGGGACTGTCTTCCTGGCACCAAGATGTCATGCTCCAAGACACTGGCTGATCTATTTCCCCAGGAATTGTCATGGACGAATAGTAAAAGGCACAGATTGTAAGTCCGTGGTTGAATGAGCTTTGATAAAGGTATGCTCCCTCATCATTAAAGTCCTGACACCCCAGAAAGTTCCCTAGTGCTTGTCTCTGGTCACCCCAGGTAGGGTTCACATGATCACGGGATAACTAGAGTTTAGTGTAGCATGTGCCCTGTTCCCTTTGTGTTTCAGTTACCACAGCACCCTGCTACCAACATTTATTGAGATGTCTTTTATCATTTATTAAAAAGTAAAACTGAGGATAAACATCAAGGATAAAACCCTGAGAGAACTACAGGCAACAGCGACACACACTGCCATCCACTTCCAGGTTCGGAAAACTGTGCGGCTTCTCCGCCCCGCCTCTTCCAAGGGCCTCTCTTTCCCTTCTCCCGAACCCACCAGGGAATCCCATGATCCATTCTGTCCTGCTGACTGTGAACCCTGCCTCTCAAACCAATGCTCTTCTCCATTGGACATCAGACGACAACACAGACAAAATTCCCGAAACAAATATTTGCCCATTTCTTTGCACAGCCACAGCCAGCCTCCTTTCCTAGCAGTGGGGGAGTCCTCATGAGCACACCACGGCTAGCCACTCAGCACCTCCTGAGAGTTTGGCTGATGGACTGATTGTTATCAGAGTCCAGCTGTTATCAGCCATGCCCCAGTTCTAGTCTCTTAACTGAATTTTATTATTCTAAGTAAACAGGCAGCAGAGGGAAAGCTGGGCACCTGGCACCAATCCTAGAAGATGGATTCTCCCCTTCCGGGGTCTTCTCCATCCAGCTTCAGTTGACCCATGGAGCATGACCAGGGTGAGCTCCCTCAGTAGGGACAGAAGGACGTCACTCGACGTTCCCTGGTGCCCCAGGAAATACTGCATACTTTAAGTCGGGCAGGGTCATTGATCTGCTGGGTTTGTGTCCTCCTATCTCTCTCCAGTTTTCCTTTTTGTTCTCATAGTCTGATGAGAAAACAGGGGCTCAAAGACAGGTCACTTTCTGGGTCCTAAAACTGGAGAGTGGCCAAGTTCAGATATGTCCCTAGGTCTGTCTGGAGCCTGTAGAGCAAGCCCTGCTGCCCTCCCCTACTCTACCTGCCCTTGGCCCCTGGGTTTTCCCTGTTTGGGATCCTCTGTGGGCATGTTGAGTGGTAGTTTGCTTAGAAGCAAACCTCCCCAAAGGTTAGGAATCAAAGCAGGGTACCAGCTTGCTGTCCCACATTGCTTGAAGCCTTGCCTCCCAAATATTCCAGTGACCATACTTCTTTCCTGGGGGAGGGCCTAGCCTGGACCTCAGAGCTTCAGGGAGGCCATGGAGGTGAAGAGAGAGCCTTGCTGGGATTCCAGGATCCTGAAGGACCTGTGGGCCCCAGGAGCTGCACTCCCTCCTCAGCGCTGGGCATCTCTAAACCCTGCTCTGAAGTTTCTGTCTCTCTGTGTCTCTGCATACGGGTTTGTGTCTCTGTTGAGAGCTTTTCATCCTTGTCTGCCTGGGGGACTCTTTGGGTCCCTGGGACAATGTGTATGAGAGTCTGTGGGTGTGTGGTATCTCTCTGTCTTTCCTTCTTCCTTTATCTCTCTTGACTGCCTTGCCCCCTCCCTACACACCATTAAAATTCCACTCACAGACAGGAAAGCGATGCCCTTACAAACGCTTGTACACAGATGTCCAGCTTGGTCCACGACAGCCAGACTGGAAACAACACAAATGACCATCAACCAAGAAATACATGGACAGAATGTTGTTTGTCGGCCAGGCACAGCGGGCTGCATCTATAATCTTAGCACTGGTGCTGAGGCAGGAGGATTGTGAATTTGAGCCTGCCTGGGATACCTATTGAAACTGAGACTCAAACTAAACAAAAGCAGAGAATTGTGACCTATCCCCTCTAAGTGACATTGGCCATGAAAAGGAACGTGGTACTGATACGCCTTGGAAGCCTAGCCATTGTTACCCAGAGTGACGGAAGCCAACCGTGCACAGAACCAAGAAGGATCCATGCATGGGGAATTTATGTGGGCAGGAGGTTGCTGAGTGGTTGCCAGGGAAGGGGCAGATGGGCGGGCAATCATAGAGAGCACAGCGCTTCTCTACTGCAGTCAGCCATTCTGAAATCGCCTATGTGATACTTCCCATGTTAGGGAAACATTGAAGGGGGTTGGTTACATATTACAAAAGTGTGATTTGTATAGGGCATGAATTCTGTATCGATAAAACTGCTTAAAAAAAAGAAGAAGAAAAACCAACAAACAAAAACCCTCACTCACATGTAAGGTAGCTTTGGATTCCACTGAAACAGCACTATCCTTGGGTTTCAGTGTGGACCAATCCCAGCTCTGCTACATTTGCTGTGTGCTACTGGGCAGGAAACATAACCTGTCTGAGCCTCAGGTGCCTCATTGTGAGAGTCACTGAAGTCCCCCACAGGGTCCCCAGGGTCCTGCCAGCATCCCCGGCTCAGAAGGTACTCCATCAGTGCAGCAGTGGGAGGTTGCCTCATTTTTCTTCAGCCTAGTGAGGTTTAGCCTGCTGCCTCCCTCCGTGCCTGGCAGGTGCCCGTTACCAGGCTAATGATTGCCCAGAGCTGAGTTAAATATCTGTTGTGTTTCTGCCTGGCGAGTCCAGCCGCCTCCCCTGTGCACAGAGAACCTCAGCCTTGTGATAGGTCCTGCTGCTACTTAGATGAACTCTGTTTAATGAATAGCTCCGTTGATTAAAACACACAGAAACTTCTGGAAGGTTTCTGAGGGCTGCTGCCCTACAGCCTGCATCTTCTGTTTTCACCCTAGCTAATGAAGAGGAGGGGTGTAGCCTATGGGGACAACTGTGCAGGACTAAAAAGAACACCTTAGGGCCAATGGGGGAAACAGCTTTTCTCTCCACGGTGACACCGCCACCAGTTTTCTGAACTGTCTGGTTTGGGCTGAGGTTCTACCTTGTAACCTTGCACAGCAACCATTTTCTGGATCACTGTATCTCCTGGGGAACCATCAGATTTGGAGCTTTTACATTCAGTGAGGACAACTGTGAAAAGCTGGGGTCTCCAGATCCTGTCCGGGTGGCAGGAGATGCCTGTCCTTGCTTCTACACGCCTAGGGCTCTCGTATCCTCCATCTCCCAGCCAAAGCAGGCCAAGCAGGCCAGGCCTCCCCTCCAGTCCTGGAGGATACAGGTAGCCACGTGGGCATCCTCGCAGATAGAGCTTCTCACAGCAGGACTATTCCCAGGGGTCTCACCCAGACTTTTCAATCGTGCCTGCCTCCATAGGCACCCCAACTCTGCCTGCCTCCTACACAGTCATGCCTGTCCCTTCCATTGCCTTTTTATATCTCTGCACTGTGTGACTGTTCACTATTGGGTGGGTGGAGAAACCATGCCTTCCTCCCATTTCACCCCTTTCCTCTCCTTTCCTTCCACATCTGTTAAATGAAGCTTTAAACTGCAGAGGACCATGAAATCTGGTGCGCTCTGTAATCCCAGCTGCTTGGAGGCTGAGGTGGGTCATAAGTTCAAGGCCAGCCTGCACAACTTAGTAAAGCCCTCAGAAGAGGTGCAGAGCATGCCAGGGAACAGGGTGAGCGATGTTTTGATCCCTCCCACTGTCAGAGGTGGCTTCTCAGGAGGCAATGCCCACTAGGACTGTGGCTGGTGAACACCAGTGTTACAGCTGCCCAGGGCCTAGTGTCTTCTCAGCCCCAGGAAGTCAGCTGGAAGCTTCATGCCTGTTATCTTTGAATAGGAGACCCTCTCTCTGTTGATTAGATGGGCAGACTGAGGCTGACCCAGCCATTCCTTTCTTGTTTAAGGTTCTATTCCAAAACCCCGTGTGAACATTGACTGTGCGTTTATACCCAGGGTGCCACACTGTTACATTTGAATTGGCACATATAATCATCTGCATCAGTGGAGTGCAGTGTGATAATATCCATGTAACATGTGACTTGAGTACTATCCTGTCGCCTCTGAGTTAGGAAAGTTCCAACTCATCAAGTTGAAATATATGAAGTGTTAGCAGCTCCAGCATCCCTGCTGCACCATGGAATGTGAGGACTAATGCCTCCAAGGTCTATTACTTTATGTGGTTGTTTCTCCCATTGAAGATGGTTCATAATCCTTCAGGAGATGCTTGTTAATCCACCTCAAGGTATTAAAAACCTAATTACTTCAAAACTGAAGAATCAAAATTATATCATAGTGTCTGTCTTTCCAAACATGTGTCTATGTACCTGTATTTTTTTAACTCTTTGGGAACCCACCATCCAGCTCCCAAATAAGTACATGAAGACTTATTTTTACTTATGAATGCCGGCCTTAGCTTGGCTTGTTTCTAGCCTGCTTTTCTAATTTAAATCATCCTGTTTCTCTTTAACTACACTTTGCCTCTAGGCTTTTTATTTCTCTTTATTCTATATATTTTTCTTTACTTCTTATTTTATGGCTGGCTGTTTAGCTTGATGACTGGCCCCTGGCATCGTCCTCTCTTCTCCTTTGCTCACTTTTTGCTCTTCTCTTTTTGAGCCTAGATTTCTCATCCTGTTTATTCTCTCTACCTGCTAGCCCTGCCTATTTCTCTCTCCTGCCTTGCTATTGGCTGTTTAGCTCTTTATTAGACCAATCAGGTGTTTTAAGCAGGCAAAGTAACACAGCTTTAGAGTTAAACAAATGCAATATAAAAGAATGCAACACATCTTTGGATTATTAAACAAATATCCCACAGCATAAATGAATGTAACACATCTTAAACTAATAGCCCACAATATATATCTATCTATTTGTCCATCCACCCACCCATCGTACATATATACATCCACACATCTATCCATCTGTCCATCTACCCACCCACCCATCCATCCATCCATCCACCCATCCATCCATCCATCCATCCATCCATTTATATAGACATCCATTACCTACCCACCCACCCATTCATTTATCTCTTCATGAATCTACCCATCTATGAATCTGCTCATTCATCCATGCATTAAATTTTTCCATCTGTTCATTCATCCATACTCCACTTATCTATGCATAAGTCCATGCTCCAATTATCTATTTACCTGTACATACTGTGCTGGCTAGTTTTATGTCAGCCTGACAGTAAACTAGAGTCATCTGGGAAGCAGGAAGCTCCGTTGAGAAAGCGCCCCTGCCAGATTGGCCAGTGGACAAGCCTGTGGGACATATTTTTAATTGGTAATTGATGTGGGAGGGCCAAGCCCATTGTGGGTGGTGATAATCCTGGGCAGGTCGTCCTGGAGTATAAGGAAGCAGAATGAGCAAGCCTTGTAAAGCAAGGCAGTAAGTAGTGTTCCTTCATGGCCTTTGCATCAGTTCTTGCCTCCAGGTTCTTGCCCTGATGCACTGTGATATTTGAGGAGAAATTGACCTTTTCCTCCCCAAGTTGCTTTGGTGATGGCATTTATCTCAGTAAAAGAACACATACCTATATATTCATTTCTCCCTTCATCATACATTCATACATATGTACAAACACATATTCATATTTCCATTCTTCATCCACCCACCCATCTGTCCACTCACCTATTCTCTGTCTGCCCATTGGTAGATCCACCATTCTCTTCATCCGTCCATGCACCCATCCATTCCTCAATCCTGTTTGTTCTTGCATCCACCAATGACCAACCCACCCACCTACTCATCCATCCTTCTTGCAAAGATTCAAAATGGCCTGTCATGGTTCTTGTCTGTGTCCACTGTTACAGGTGGAATGTGACATTTTGGAGACTTGTGACCATCTGTCCTTAAGGTGGTAGAAAGCTAACTTTGCCACTCACTCTCTCTGTCTCGTTTGCAGGAGTGTGACCCACCCTTGAGCAGCAACATCACAGCGTTTGCACTAAAAGCCAGGGTTGTCTATCCTATCAACCAGAAGTTCCGGGTGAGCATTCCTAGTCCCATCTTAGCAGCGAAGTTTACTCCATAATGTGCCGGACTCCATGGGAGGGCAGGGATCAGATGTGGGTTTCCATCCTATCAGCAAGTTTGGTGTGGAATGGATCAGATCATGAAATCTGACCCATTCTATGTGGGCACACAAGGGCCACAGAAAGGCCAGGAATTACAGCTGCTTGACAAAGCAGCTACCCCCACAGTGGGATGCTATCCTCCCTCTGGGTGCCTCAGGCCCCAGCTCTGTCTCATCCATATGGCTCAGGGCTAATGCCAGAGGCTATACTTCCTAGACACACTTATATCGGGCTGAAGGGTTGTCACACAGCTGGCATTTCCACTTTGTGGCATTTCCAGAATATGAATGGGCTGTTCAAGGTCACCTGCAGGAGGAGGCCAGCTCCACCCTATACACTTGGCAACAGGTCTTGCACCCATGTCTGTGACCAGAGACCATCGGCTGGAGGCTCTATACAGAAAGCAGCCTTAAGAGAGGGAGGGTTGAGCCCATGAGGTGTCCTATGGACAGTGTCCTGGTCAAGAGTGTTTGGAAAAGGACTGGCATCCTGACCCTCAGGAAGATATGCTCTGAGTCTCTAGGGCGCCATTTTGACTCCCAATGAGTTGCTTTCTTGCTGTGTTGTTATATGAGGGGCAGGGGGTGCTTCTGCCTCGCCAGCTGTTTGGACTCCAGACAAGACTGTGGAAAGGCTTGGAACCATGGTTTGCTCGGTCAGCGACTTTCTGCACCAGAGAGTGTTCCCAGGCTCTACTCCCTGTGGAAGCCTTGGGATGAGCAGCATCTGGCTGTGATGCTGGAGTTGTTAGGGTCAGAACCTGGACAACGGAGCTTACCCATCCCCAGGAAGCCATTAAAGAGACAACAATAGTAAAAAAAAAAAAAAAAAAAAAAAAAAAAAAAAAAAAAAAAAAAAAACAGAGAAAGGAGATGTATTCAAGGTGGTCACACTGGGAAGAGAAATAAAGAGGTCCAATTACACACACACACACACACACACACACACCCTGTCCTCACTCCAGGCAAATCTATAGGTTCCTGGCCCCCTGCCCCCACAGTGCAGCAACTGGACATAGAAAAATGGTCACGAACCTCAGGAACCCAGCAGACCCCAAGGAAGACAAGCCCCAGCAACTGCAGATTCCAACAGGGCAGCTCAGACTAGAAGGGTCCAGAAGCAGGACCTGCAGAGGTCTGGAACAGGGGCCAGCTCAGCCTGTGTGGGCAGGCTCAGCAGCATGCAACAGGGCGAGACAGAGAGCTGAGCACTTCCAGTTGTTCCACGGACCAGAGTGTGACTAGTGTCACACTGGGCTTAGTTAGGAGACACTGGCTTGTCGGTGGGCAGTGGGAGCCATCGAGGCTTGTGGCATGCATGACCATCATCAGGACAGGTGCTTAGCATACATCGTCAAAGGGGCTCCTGGGGCTGAGCCAGCCACAGCAGAGACAAGGGAGGGTAGGCTGCTGTCCAGAGATCATCATGGGCTTGGCAGATGGGAGCGCTGAGTACAGGGATGTTTAGGGACAGATCCTAATGGCTCAGGAGTAGTAGCCTGGTAGAGAGGGTTGGTTCCATGGTGACAAGTGCAGAAACAGAGGAATCATGCTTTGGTTCCTCAGGTGTGAACTCGACCATGGTCCTGGGGCAGAAGCTTGGTCTGTGTGCACTCACCCCAATGGTCAGCTCAGTCAGGTCTCCTCTGTTCCCAGCCTCTGGCTGATGGATCCTCCCACCCGTCGCTGCATGAAAACCTGACACAGGCAGCAGCCATCTTGCCCCACCTACCCCACCAGCCAGCAGAGGCCTCACCAGCCAGCAGCCTGGGCAGCCTGAGCCAGGCTGGGAAGGAAGATGGCAGCTCCTCTTCCAGCATGCACTCAGCCTACAGTGATGACAGGATCCTCCACTATGCCTTCCTCCGGGTGGGCAGCTTCCCTGAGGTTCTGGCCTGTGAGAGGTAAGGAGCAAGTGCAGGGCAACGGAGCTGCAGTGGATGGTGCAGAGGAGAAAGCAGGTCTGGAAAAGTCAAATGACTCAGCCATGGACCCACAGAGGCACAGTGTCAGAGCTGGGGACCTAGATGCTTTTACCATTGGTCACATGGCGTTTGTCAAGGTTGGGGTTACAGAGTCAAGACTGAGTACTGGAGAGAGGTGACAAGGGAGTGACTGGTATGTCCCAGCAACTGTAGTGCAGCAAACACCCTGGGCAAAGCCTGCAGCATCTGCAAAAACTGTCCCAGAAAATTGAGGGCCTGATCCCTGTGTTCATTGCTAAGCCTCTGTTGCGTGGCAAAGGGGCCTGGACCAGGTTTGGTGATCCATAAACATCAGGCAATATTTCTCCTACTTTGTAAAAAGACACAGAGAGGCCGAGTAACTTGCCAAGTTCACCATGCTGAAAGAGTAATATGCCAGGTTATCGCTGAGGTTCAGGTGCCATGTCACCAGACTCACTTTGGGGTCTGCTGACAGGGTTATGATTGGCAGTTGTCCTCAGGCCTCTGTGTCCTGAAGTTCCAGGAATACCTGGGTGCCTTGGTTAGTTCTCAGTTGTTATGAAAAGATGTGTGATCAAGGCAACTTATAGAAGAAAGAGTTCACTGGAGCTTATAATTCCAGAGGGTTAGATAGAGTCCACGACTGCCATGGTTGGGAGCATGACAGCAGGCAGGCAGGTGTGACAACTGGAGCTTGCATCCTTATCTGCAGGTAGGAGGCAACGGCAGAGTAACTAGGAATGGTGTAGACTTCAGAAAACTCAGAGTGTGCTCCTGGTGACATTCCTCCTCCAACAAGGCCACACCTTCCAATCCTTCACAAACAGTTCCACCAGCTGGGGACCAAGTATTCAAACATGAGCCTATGAAGGTCATTCTCATTCAACCCACCACAACAGGGGACAACCTTGACTCAAGAATGGGGGACTTGGAACCTCTTGCCATGGGAGGTGTCCCTGGGCTGAGGGAGACTAGCTTGGACCACATTCTTGCATTTGCACTTACAGAGTTCAGAGGAATGTGGATAAAGTGTTTTTATCCAAATGCATTTGTTTGTGAGGAAGGAAAGGGTCCCCAAGGCAGCCTGTGTCTATGAGTAATAGCTCAGCCCTCTGCTCTCAGAGTTATTTCCCTGCCCATCACGCAGGCCTGCGGCTGTCCGTGCTGAGGAAAGGTGGTCCATGGTGACAAAAGGGACAGGTTTTAGGGGACATATTGAGCCTCCTCCTCCGACTTTCTCTCTCTCTGAATGCATTTGTCTGGAAGCTGTCTTGACACTCACTGTCCCCTCAGCTGAGGCTTCTAGCCATAGTCTGGACTCCTCTAATCCTGAGTGTATGTGAGGAACATGAACTAGGGGACAGGGCCACCACGAAGACCAAATAGAGACCAATATCCTTTCCTCATCCTGGCTTCTTACCCTTGGACCCATCTGCTTTTCTCCCATGGTTCAGTGCGGATATTGACCTATGTGTTCGCAGCCTTCTTCTGAAAGACCTGCTTCAGGTAGACACAGCGCTGAGACAGGAGAAGCACCTGGTAGGTGGTCATTTGCTTTCTCTCCCTGACCTGGGGACCAGATGAGGATATGAGACTCCTTGTATGCCCAGAGCCCAGATGTGTGAAGGGCACAGACCTGGGTGAAAACAGATAGGGAACCAGGGGAGTGATGAGGTGAGGTCTGGACCCTGGGTGTGGTGAAGCATCCATTGCTGCTGACAAGACATGGCCTTTCACTTATCATCTGGGGCAGGAATGGCAGAGATGAGCTCATGCCACACCTGCCGAGTACACAGGGTAGGGAGAGCAGTGTGTGAGGGAAAGACACTAAGTTGGTAGCTACCATTAACAGCAACACAAGCTGAGACTGTAAGGGGGCCAGATACTGCACATATTGCTGAGGGAATAGAAAATTGTATGGCTGCTTCTTAGAAAACCAAGCATGTGATGCCCAGAGGACCAGTGGCCCTTCCCTGGGAGACCATCTACAGTCTCCTGTATGAATGTTCACCACAGTGGGGTCCATCATGATACCTGGCTAAAAGTCTGCTACAGTAGAGTGGCTAGACACCATGGGGATGGTACCCTCTAGGATTCCCTGGGGATCCCCGATTCTGGGAAAGCCTTTCTTGACTTATGGAGTGTCTCCTCCTGCAGAGACAGGAGTCTGGGAAGACTCTGCACCTCCCAATTCTTTGGAGGTGTCTCTAACTCTCTTAAAAGGGAGCAAGTCCACATGGAAATGGGAGTCAGGAATGGCACTACACAGTGGAGGCCCTGAGTAAATAGTATAAGGATGGGAGATCCGTGGAGAGAGAAGAGAGGAAGGTAGGAAGCTGGGGAGAAGGGAGGAAGAAAGAAAGGAAGGAGAGAAATATTCTTGGTTTTTTTTTTTTTTGGTTTTTTTCGAGACAGGGTTTTTCTGTAGCTTTGGTGCCTGTCCCGGAACTAGCTCTTGTAGACCAGGCTGGCCTCGAACTCCCAGAGATCCACCTGCCTCTGCCTCCCGAGTGCTGGGATTAAAGGCGTGCGCCACCACTGCCCGGCTAGGAGAAATATTCTTTAGAAACTTCATAAAACCTGGTCCAGGTCAGACCATTACCATAATATATATATATATGTGTATATATATATATATATATATATATATATATATATATATATATATATCCTTTCCTTCAGCAATAACTATGTCATAGGAAGGGGCCCTTCTCAGATGTTTTTCTCATCACTTCCCTCCTGCCAACAGGTGTTCATTCAGATTCTTAAAGCATGCCTCCTGGATGTTTTTCCTAAAAAGAAGCCTGATGATGAATTATACCAGAAGATACTTTCAAAACAAGAGCATGTAAGTCTTTAGCCTGTATTTCAAGGTAACTCAGTGTTAAAATAATAAATCATATCAATGTATGCATGAAAGTATTTTCCTTTAATGCATAAAATGGTTTTTATTTTATTTATTTATTTATTTATTTATTTATTTATTTATTTATTTATTTATTTTGGTTTTTCAAGACAGGGTTTCTCTGTGGTTTTGGAGCCTGTCCTGGAACTAGCTCTTGTAGACCAGGCTGGTCTCGAACTCACAGAGATCCGCCTGCCTCTGCCTCCCGAGTGCTGGGATTAAAAGCATGTGCCACCACCGCCCGGCATAAAATGGTTTTTATAATATACATTTGAATGCAGTGTGATCTCCTGTGAAATATATATATGTAGAAAGGACACTTGCAGTGACCTACAGCTTGGGTCCTGGAGCCCTAACTAGTGTCAGCAAGTGAGTGAAGAAAGAACAGACACATATACAGGAAAGCCGGGACCAGATGGGAGTGTGCTCACTCAGATGGAGGGCACCTACTACCACCAGCACCCTGGAACCTCAGTGTAGACAGAGGCTGCTCGCTCATTCCCAGCTGCTGAGACCCAAAATAATCACACAGAAACTATTAATTACAACACTGCTTGACCAATTAGCTCATATATATTTCTAACTAACTCTTACACCTTGAATTAACCCATTTCTACTAATTTATGTATTACCACGAGGCTGGGGGTTTACTGGTAAGGTTCTCTGGAATCTGTCTCCTTCAGCAGCTACATGGCATCTCTCTGACTCCACCTTCTTTCACCCAGCATTCAGTTTAGTTTTCCTGCCTAGCTCTATTCTGCCCTGCCACAGGCCAAGCAGCTTCTTTATTTACCAATAATCATAAAATATATTCACAGAATACAGAGGGGAATCCCACATCACCTCAGCATCTTTATTAGGTATAGATGAGGAGAGGGAGATTGGTAGTCTCAGTAGGCAGTATCTGTTGGTGAGAAGTATCAACATTTTATCTATCTCCTCAAGAAGTTGACCCCACATTTCCTTGGTTACCTGAAAACACAGTTCCAGAGAAGCTAAAACCGTTCCTCTCCTCCACATTGGGTTTTGAAGGAGCCACACAGAGTACCCCATGATCCTTTGCAGACTTAGAAATGCTGTCAACCTGGGTGTTACTTTCTAACAACATCCAAGAACTGACACAGTTGCCCACCTCATCACGAGAAGGGCTGGACCACGTCAGACTCCCACAGAAGTGGGGCCAGTGCTGCCTGTTCATTGTGCTGAGACCACACGGGACCAATGACTTCCCCTGAAGGTGCTGTCCCAGAGAGAAAGAACCTTGGCAAGATAAACTGCACTTCCTGCTTTTGAACCCACCAATACCACTTCCTCTCTGAGGTGTAGTGCATAATCCTTCCCCAAGGAAGGACTTATGAGTGAAGAAGGAAGATTTCCATCTAGTCTGTAGAACACACAACATTTTCTAAGAGTTTGTAATGATGGAAGGACATGACACAATTTGATTGTTTGCAAAATACTAGGTATAGTTTCAGGAGGATGGAGGATGTAGAAGGAAATCAGTCTTCATTCTTGAGGTCCAATGTTGTATGAAGTAAAAGAGTTTTTTCCCTCGTACCTTAAATACATTTTCACTTTATGTGTATGGATGCACAATGTGGGTGGGGGTGAGCATGCCACAGCCCATGTGTGGAGATCAGACGGCAGCCCTGTGGAGTAGGCTTTCTCTTTCCATCCTTACATGGGTTCTGGACATCCAACTCAGATCGCTAGGCTTATCTAGCAATTTCTTCCCCCCACAGAGCCAGCTCTCTGGACCAATATTAAACCATAAGGCTGTGCCCAGAACTTCTCATTATTGTTAAGTTATAGTTTCATAAAATATTTGCCAAAAATATAAGAACACTTATTCTTCTAGAAATGGAGTTTTTTGAGTTTCTCTTTGTTTATTTGTTCTCCTCCCTCACCCCAGGATTTGGAGGAATTAGAAAAGGGACTTCAAGCCAGATTGGCGACCACAGTGACTCCAATGGGCACCAGTGACACCAGCTACGTCTCCCTGGCAGATGTGGAGAGGAAGGAGAGAGAGCTCTCGGAGCAACTCATAGACAATGTGGGTGCTACCCTCTCTTCCCATGGGGATCTTGATTTCTGCACAGTGACATTGCTGAGATTAAAGAGGTGACACTGTCATGTCCTGTCCGGGGGCAGACACCCGGTTTAGGATGTTCGGTGGCCAGAAGGTATAGTGAGAGAGTGGAGATTTGCGAGGAAACTTTTTATCCATTTACACTTTCAGCTGGTTGTTTTATCACCGAAGACAATGATTCCTTTAAATCTACAACGTCACTGCCACTCCATAGGAGAGTGGATTCTAGGAGCATCTCCAGAACTCCGCTGCACAGAACATGCTTCTCACCTTCTCATGCCACAGAAGAGGGCTTCCTTGGAGCACACCATTCTCTTGTTGACTCCATGGCCTCCTGGCCGTGGATCTGTGTGAAGCAGATGTGTCCTTGGCACCTCCTGTGCTGGGCAGCGGGCATCACGTTTGCTTGGGAATGGCCTTGCCCAAGAGACTTGGGGGCAGCTACAGTGAGCAAGGACCATCTGGCTCCTGTGCTGCTGTGGAAAGGTGATAGGGAAGCTGAGATGTGATTGAGGGACATCAAGATCTGAAAAGGCTCCTTGGAGGGCCAGAGAGAGGCCAGTCAGAAGAGATGATGGCCCATATGTGAGCAGACACAGTCAGGGAAAGCTGGGAGGCTAGAAGGCAACTTAAAGAAGGAAGAGTTTATTTGGGCTTCTGGTTTCAGAAGGTCCGAGTCCTTGATGCCAGAGTGAAGGCATGGCTGCAGGAGCAGAAGCTGAAGGCCTCACAGGAGCAGAGATAGAGAACTAAAAAGTCTCTATCTTTAAACAATTAATGTCCTCCTCCAGTATAAGGCCACACCTCCAAAGCCTCCCCAAACAGTGCCAACAACTGAGAACCAAACATTCAAGTCTGTTGGGGACATTTATTCCAGGGGCACAATTACTTTTCTCATCTCTATACATGCCAAGCACCTTAAGGGAGGAAGGGTTTGTTCAGCTTACAATTCAGAGAGATATCATCCATAGCGGGGAAGGCTTGGTTGCAGGAGCGTGAAGCAGCTGGTCACATCATATCAATAGTTAATCAATAGTTAATGTTGGAGTTCCCCTTGCTTCCTCCTTTTTATTTCCTCTGGGACATCAGCCCTCAGGATGGTGGCACCTACGTTCAAGATCAGTGTGGACCTGAAGGAATCTGAACTAAATACAGCCAGTGATGCTCACTGTCTGTGACAGCTGGGTTTTTCCTAGTTCCATTGCTCTGCCTCAGGGTAGAGAAGTAGGCAAGCAAGGCACACAGCTGACACAAGCCTGCATGCCAGGAAGGACAGTCACCAGACTTCCTGGCATCCTTGATGCTGAAGCTTAGATAGGCTATGTTGTCACACTTTGAAGTCCCCTAACATCTCAAATCATGAATTGACTATTCCTGGCTCTGGTCCTGATAAGATGAGGCGTGGGAAGCTGGATTTCAAAAGCAGAATGATTTCACGGTCAGCATCTACTCTGCCATTTGACTCTTTTGTATTTCTGGAACAGTGACTAATAGTTAGTGGCCTCCTGAGTTTTTATTTTTAGGCTATATTTAATTCCTTGGAGAGATCCTGGAACTCCCAGGGTCTCATTGTCTCACTTCTCATGTTCCCAAGGAGTGATTGTGGCCTATCTGGACCTTAAACTGTGCTTATAACTTTTATTGGCAATGGTACCCTGTGTTTGCTGAAAACACCTCTGTAATATGCCCACAGTAGCTGGGGCCAAGTGGAGGGCCTACCATAGGGCATAATCTCTGCTAAGATAAACCCACTTAAAGTACAGAAAAGTTGAGTATCTCTGGTGGGAGTAAAGGATGACTCCCAAACACTAGCCAACTCTTTCTTGAATGAGATTTCCCCATTGCCTGCTTCTCATGTTCATTTCACAGATGGGAGCTTTCTGGAAGCAGATGGAAAGCATCCAGCCCATTCTCGTGGACCAGTTTAAATGTTCCAGCTCAAAGGCACGGCAACTCATGATGTCTCTGACAGGAAGAATGATTGCTGCTGAAGTGCTGCTGCGTGATGCTCAGGACCTGCATGCCTTGGTAACACCGGGCATGAGATGGGTGGGAAGACCCTCCAACACCTCAGGGATCAGGAGGTCAAACACCTTCATGTTGTAGCGGATGATTAGCACCCCATAAAAGTGCAGTGAATCTACCTACCATCCATCCATCCTCCATCTGTCCATCACCCACCCATCCATCTTCTATCCATCCATCATCTATCCTCATCTTGCCTTATCTATCCACTGTCAATCATCCATCGATCACACAACTGTTTATCATCTACCCTCTAAAAAAGCTCTATTCTACATGCACAACTGTTTTGCCTGAGTGTGTGTATATATACCAGGTACATGCCTGGTGCTCAAAGAGGTCAGAAGAAGGTTCCAGATGGAGTTATGTGTAAATGGAGACTGCTTTTTAGTTTCCTGACTGACCAGACCCGAATAATCACACAGAAACTATATTAATTACAACACTGTTTTGTCAATGTCTTAGGCATATTTCTAGCTAACACTTACATCTTAAATTAACCCATTTTTATTGATCTGTGTATCGCCATGAGGCTGTGGCTTACCAATAAAGTTCTGGCTAGTAGCTGTCATCCTTTTCCTTTGGCAGCTACATTGTGTCTCTTTGACTCTGCCTACTTTCTCTCAATATCTCTGTTCACATTTCCTCCCTGGCTTTACTCTACTAAGCCTTTAGCTGAAACAGCTTCTTTAATAACCAAATGTAATAAAACATACTCATAGCATGCAGAGGGGAATCCCACATCACTAGCTAGCTCCTTTCTTAAGTTAACCCATTTCTATTTATCGGTGTTTCACCTTGAGGCTAAGGCCTACCTGCAAGGTTCCGGCGTGTCCTTTCCTTCAGCAGCTACATGGCGTCTCCTTGACTCTGCCTGCTCTCTCTATGTATCTCTGTTCAGATTTCCCGCCTGGCTATATTCTATCCTATCATAGACCAAAGCAGCTTCTTTATTAACCAATGTTAATAAAACATATTCACAGCATACAGAGGGGAATCCCACATCAGTTATGGATGGTTGTGAACCACTAAGTGGGTACTGGGAGCCAAAGCCAGATCCTTTGCAAGAGCAACAAGCACTCTTAACCACTGAGCCATCTCTCTAGCCCCTTGTTAATTGTATGGATATGTGCATGCTCTGACTGCATGGGAAAGCTTCCATCCCTGCCTAAGATGCAAATGGGGAGGGAGGGAGTTCACTGTGTTTGGAATGAAATGTGGGAATGGAGCCCATTACCTCCTCCACAAAGGCAGAGCCCTCATGTCCAGCCATTGTCTCGTGCCTCCCTGTAGGACGCCCTGGAGAGATCACTGGGTCGAGCCCACATGGCAAGAATGGTAGAGTTCCTAAGGACCCAGATCCAGGAGGAGACCAAATGCCGGCTGGCTGCTATCTCCCGTGGCCTGGAGCTGCTGACAGTCCAGGGACAGCTGTCTGGGAGGCAAAAGGAGGAACTTCTGACCCAACAGCACAAAGCCTTCTGGAAGGAGGCAGAGTGCTTTGGCAGGGGTGAGCGAGTGAGCCTGAGTTGGAGACCTGGAATAGTATGGTCTGTGACACTATGTCAGGGCTACCTTCCCTTCCAGTCCTAGGGATGGGCTGCCACTGCCAGGCTCAGCCTCCCTCCCTGCAGAGCAGAGTGATCAGAGCAGGGCCATAGTCTATTCTCAGCGGCTCATCTTGACAAGACTTCGGTGTCAAGGCGGTACCACCTGGAATTCAGTGGAGCAGAGGAAGGGAGAGGGTGTCAACCAGAATGGACCTAGACATGCCCAGGAGTGATCCATGCTAAGCACAGGCAACCCCAGCCCTGACCAGCTGAAGGTGAGGGTGAATCAGGTCAGCATGGGTGAAGGAAAGCTACACAGGTTCCCTGTGTCTGCTCTTGCTCACAGGGCCAGCTGGAGGTAGACTTGGCCTCAAAATCCTTGGGGTCATCATCAATGAGGCCTGCACAGGAGAATAGGACTATGACCTGCAGAGAAGGGACTGCCTGGTAGGTCACAGGAGCAGTTCACTGTGATTCTGCTAGAGAGTCACCTCCTGTTCTATGGTTCTTTCCAACTCCAGAATTCATTCAGCGGGGCAAAGATCTGGTCCAGGCATCTCTGGCTCACCAGGCAGAAGTGATGGCAGAGCTTACACAAATCCAAGAAGAAGAGCAGAGAAACTTCCTGGCTGATTCCCAGCTGACCTCAGACCTGGGGGAGTTCCTCAAGGTGACTCTACTCTATCCCCAGTTCCTTGCTCTTACAAGTTGAGCCTGGTCCATCAGACTAGACTTCAACTCAGGTCTTCGTGTGCCAGGCACATGCCCATAGCCAAGTGGCTCAGTCTCTGTGTTCCTGACTCCTTTCATGTGCCACTGATGATGAGCATCCCAACCCGGGCTGCTGAGAGAAGGCAGGGAATCTATAGCAAGCATACCTGAATGATGGTTCATGGTACAGAGTGTGTAAGACACAAGCCTTTCTCAGAACTTCCTTGGCCATGGGAGTGGAGCCACTGAAGCCATGTGACAGCTCCATGTCTCAGTTTCCTCACAATATATTGGAGTAAATGTTCCTCCCATTTGAGATGTCAGTCAGTCAATGGGGATAGGGAAAGATTTTCCAGAAAAAAAACAAAAAAGTGCCATTTTCTTCAGTGCTCTGTTCCTGTTTTAACTACAGGCTTTTCATGAGGTCCTGGAGAGGCAGTGGCTGACCCGGAGTGACCAGGAGGAGGAAGAGGATATCAGGATCACAGAGGCCATGGCTGCACTCTGCCAAGTATGTGATTGTGCTGCTCTTCTTGTTGCTGTAACAAGACACCTGAGAAAAATGAGTTCAGAAAGGGTTGGTTGTGGCTCTCAGTCCATCATGGTGGGAAAGGCACAGCATCTGAAACACAAGGCATCTGGCCAAATTGCACCTGCCGTCAAGATGCAGACAAACATGCATGCTGGTACTCAGCTTGCCTCCTTTTATTCGACCTGGAATCTCTCTTCACGGGATGGGACTGCTCACAATCAGGGTGAATGATTCCCCTCCTTGGTTAAGTGTATCTACAAATGTCCCCACAGACTCCCTTGTAGATGTCTCCAAGTCTGTCAAGTTAGCAATGAAGATTCCAGTGATCTAGCCAGACAACAGAGCAACCTTCTGCTCTGTGTCCTCCTGTCCTCTGAGTTGGGACACTAAGGACAGGATCAAGTGGCATTTTATTTGCTGTTTGGAGGAGCCACAGTCAACCTCTCTGTTATGGGTTCTTCAAATCCATGTTGGAAACAGAGGTTAACATGGCTTTGAATCTGTGCACGGGCAAGTTAGAGCTGCCCGTTTCTCCTCACAGCTGGCTTTGAAAAGACAGGAAGAAGTGCATGAAGACCTTCAGGTGCAGGGCCCTGGGGAATGCTGATGAGACGGGCAGAACCCAGGCTGAGGGATGGAAGAGGGGTAAAGGATGCTGGTAATGAATGATATAACACACCTCGAGGCTAGGAAGCACTCTTGGGAGAGGTGGTTCAGATGCCCAGCTCTGTGTGAGGCTCTGCCTCAACTACCTGGTCCTTCCTTCAAGCCCTGTTGCTCCATCTATGTAATAGGACCTGTCTTCCTTCACAGTGGTACTAGGGGCATCCCAATCCGTATTTACTCCAGTCCCTTATCAGCACAGAGAGGAGAGTGAGTGGCCCATGGAGGTGCAGGGTGAAGGCGGGCCCAAAGACGGTTGTCTGTCTGAAGGAGGTGTCCCTGAGTAGAGCAGAAGTCAGCATTCCGGATTCAAGAGTTAGAAAGAAAGTTAGAAGGCCAGGAAGTGCAGCTATTCTGACCTGCGCTGCCCAGGATCAAATCGGTGTCATCTGTTCTGTGGCCTCGGTGTCCCCATCTGTAAACTTCTTTTCTTAGTTTTGAGAAATTTGGTTATTTCTCCAAATGCCACTTCTGCTCCAACTCTCATGTCCCTTGCTTGGGGACAGCAGTGACCCCTGTTGGACCTCCTGGTCTCTCTGGTGCCTTCATCTCCTGCGCTGTGACCATCCTGTAGCCTCCTTGCCTTGTCCTGGCTTTCTTCTGATTTGCCTTCTAATGCACTGAGTAGCTCTTCACCTGCTTCTAGATGACTGTAATTAAAGTGGTAGATTGATTTCTTAGAACTTTTGGATATAAAACATCTAGTTGGCTCTTTTTAAACTAAGCAATGCTGTTTATCATCACAGCCCTTTGCTTATCTTGTGTAAGTGTGAGCAGAGCAACCACCACTACTTAAGGCCCGGTTCTTATAACCACTCTGGAATGCATATGGTTTGCTTGTGATAACAGCCATGTATGTGTGCTTTGTTCCTGATGTCTGTCTTGCTTATTATCATGTGCTCTGTTTCAGTTTGGAACCTTAGTCCTCAGCATGGCAGGGATGTGGAACCTGTCCATAACCCCAGTGTGGTCCTCATTTTAGGAGCTGTACTGTGGCACCATGGAAACCTTCCAAAAGTTTGTGGACACCCTGTTCCTGAAGACGCTCCCAGAAGTGAGCAGTCTCCCCATGGCAGAATGTGAGGCCCTAAAGCAACAGGTCCAAGAGCAGGCAGCGAGACAGCTGGGGCAGGTGGACCGATTCCGCAGACGGCAGTGGGAACTCCTGTGTGACCTCTTGGAACAGGACAGGCGGGTGTGTCACCTGGGACCTGGGCTGGGCTATGGATTTGAAATTTAGGATGAGGGATTTCAGATGCAAGGTATCCCTAAGGGCCTCTTAGAGACACTACAGAGATGTGGTTCAAATATCTGGGGATGTGCTCAGTGCTAGAGTAAATGCTGAACATGCTCAAGGCCTTGGGGTGATGTCCAGTGCCCCAAGAAAACAAAGTTATGGTTACCAAGCTTCCCCAGCAGTCCCAGAAGGAGGACCAGGATGTGAACACACCTGCAAGTTCACCCAGGAAGTCGTGAAGTGAAAGGCAGTGAATCAGAGGACAGAGGAGACAGCACAGAGCTGTGGCTGCAGAAACAAATGGGCTGAAAGAGAGGCATAAGGGTTGGAGTCAAAGAAGGATGCTAGACAGTGTAGGCAAAGAATCGCAGGCCAGGGAATGAAAGTCTGAGCTGCAGGGCCCGTGCTCCATCCAGTGGCCAGGCTCTGAAGACTCCAGGCTGGTGAAGACAGCCTGTTAAAACTCAGGAGACTGAGAAGGAATTCTCTCTCTCTCCCTCCCTCCTCCTTCCCTCTCTCCCTCCCTCCTCCTTCCCTCCCTCCCTCTCTCTCTCCCCCTTCTCTCTCTCTCTTTCTCCTCCTCCTCCTCCTCCTCCTCCTCCTCCTCCTCCTCCTCCTCCTCCTCCTCTTCTTCTTCTTCTTCTTCTTCTTCTTCTTCTTCTTCTTCTTCCTCTCTCTCTCTCTCTCTCTCTCTCTCTCTCTCTCTCTCTCTCTCTCTCTCTCTCTCTCTCTCTGTCTTTCCTTATTGAGACAGGGTTTCTCTGTAGCTTGGGACCCTGTCCTGGAACTAGCTAGCTCTGTAGACCAGGCTGGCCTTGAACTCACAGAGCTCCACCTGCCTCTGCCTCCCAAGTGCTGGGATTAAAGGCGTGCACCACCACCACCCAGCACTTAATGATGGAAGTCTTGTTGCAACATGGTCTTGCTGGGTGAGATGAAAGCCTTCCTTCTGATCATATGAAATAACCTAGGAGGACTGTGGGTCTGTGGGCACAAGGGAAGATGTTAAGAGGATCAGAAAATAAAGGGACTTGTTTTTTTTTTTTTTTAAAAAAAATGGGCTAATGGACCCACTGCAGCTGCTGCATGCATCTCTGTCCCTCTGAGCACAGGTGTGGCTGGAGGAGTGTTCGCTGTCCACGGTGCTGCAGAGGCAGCTGCGGGAGCACCAGGAGAGCACCATTCATAGGGTCCTGAGCCGATTCAGTGGCCTCTCTGAAGAGTGAGTATGAGCCCTGGAGGATGGGCTCTGTCTATGTGAGACTCCAGGCTAACCTCGGTGTGTGTGTGCTAACCTGCAGTGTGGGCACATCGGCTGCCCCAGCTTCCGCCGCTAATAAAGATGTACCGTTTCAGTGTTCTTCGCTAGCGAGCAGTGCTAAGGAAGCCTGTTTCACAGCATTCTGCTTGGTAGAGACTTTTTGGAATAGCTCTTGTGAGGTGCATTTATGCACATTGGGTTTGAGTACAAGTCCAGATGTTTGGTAAATTTGCAGTTTTACTTCTGTTACCACACACGGTCCAGATGTTGGAAACGTCTGTCATCACAGAGATCCTCTGTGGGCATTTTCAGTCACTCTCCATTCATCAGTCAACTGTATATTCCCTTTCCACATTTTTGTTGTTCATGCTGCATGGTTTTTTTTTCTGTTTGGTGAAAATATTTTTCCTCACTTTCTAGGAGAAAAATGACAGATATTCTTTTTTTTAGTGGCCCATATTTTTCCCCAAGGACCTGGTTTATGTAGGTATCCCGTGTGTGGCCATAGTAGAAGTGAGTACAGAAGCAGGAGTGTGGCTGTGGTAGAGGTGGTCACAGCCACACAGTGATGGGTTGGTGTGGCTGCAGGTGTGGCCGTTGTAGTGGGTGGAACAGTAGCAGGTAGTGGCTTTGGCAGTGTTTGGTACAGGAAGGGTGGCTATGGTAGCTGGTGTTATGGCTACAGGCACGTGGCTCCTGTGGATAGGATGACAGCAGGTATGGCTGTTTTATTGGATGGGATAAGTGAAGCATCAGAAGGGAGAGAGATAAGCAGGATGGACCAGGGTGACTCATTGAACATTGTCGGCTCACAGATGTTCAGATAGTTTGGAGCCTATGTCCTGAGCTGTGCTAATATTTGGTCCATTTATATTTAATATAGACCAGTCTTCTGTCTCTTAGGATTCAATTTTGTACTTACTAGACTCTCCAGCACCTTCCACACATAATTCTATACCGTTCCAGTCTTTTGGTCCATATGTTACTGTGTAGCTTTTCTGTTATCATTCCACTTTGTGGGGGGTCATTTTTTCCTGTTTGTATGACTGTTATTTATATTGACTGACCACTGATACTTGTTGAATGACTGCAGAGAGGAGGTCCAAATTTTATGGTATCACACTCCCCAGAACACTTGTCTACCTCCAACTAGGGATTTTAGGTTATGGTAGATGAACCCCATCCCTAGGGCCTGACACTTCCATGGCAGGACTTTGTAAGAGGAGGTGACTCACATCTCCAGGATAAGGGCCACTGCAGAAAACCTTGAGTCTATCCCATATCTGCCTTTTGTCACTCACTGACTTCCAAAGATCTGTCCGGTTTCTCAGCCTCTCTGAAGAACTGTACATTATAAACAGAACACTGGCCCCTTTGCCTGGCCTTGTGTTGTCTTGACCTACTGGCGTGGGAACTCAAGTGCTTGTTCTGGCTTTAAACGTGTTTAGAATTTGTGTATGGAATGGAACTGAGCAGGCACCACCAGAGCCACTGCATGTCCCTCTGAACTTGTGAAAGATCTGGCTGATGTCACCAGCTGGGTGGTAGGATGGTTGACTCCAATTCCTCCTATGGGTGTGAACCCTAATGGCCCAGGACTTCCTAGAGCCCTGACCAGTCTTGCCCTCTCGCACAGGTCCACACGAGGCATCCTGCAGGGCCACGAGCTGCTGCTCTGCTCCGCTCTGCGTAGACTGGCCCTCCGAGGCACCACCACCACTGCCCTGGCTCAGATGAGGCTCTCCGGGAAGAAGAGGCTCCTGCAGGAGCTGCGTGAGCAGCTGGCTCTGGAGCAGGGAGCCTCCCCCTGCCTGGAGGAGCATCAATGGCAGCTGCTCAGAGCCCTGGTGAGAACACAGTGTGCCCCCCTCCAAGCCCTGCTCAGAAATGCTCCATTAGACCCAAGTTCCAATCCTGCTTCTCACATTTGGATCCTGATATTCCAGGAGTTTGTTGGGCAGTGTGACAAGAGGCACAGGTTGGGACTTAACTCACAGGGCCTTATTGGCTCCCAGGAGGGGGTGCCTGAGGGCTGAGGTCTAGGCAGGGCAGGTTTCTCCCCAGACTTTGTTCCTCGGTTTACAGACACATCTACTCTTGTGTACTGTGTGTACTGAGATCCTCACCTCCTCTTAGGAGAACTTCAGGTACCATGAATGGAACCCTAAGCTCACAACCCTATGTCCTGTGTCCATACTGTTTAACACTGAAGTCTTATGATTAGAATTTAAACAAGTACATTTGAGGGAACATGGACCAGCTCATAAAAGGGGGGTGGCAGAAGTGACTCTGAGGGGACACACAGGTCAAGGGATTCTAGTGAAGGTGAAATTAAGAGAATTCCACCAGGAGAAAAGTGAAGTCTCAGGGACAGTGGGCACACAGATGGCACTGGAAGAGGCCCTTCCTGCTCTGTGAAGATTTGAACAAATTGAAATCATAGGCGGGTATCAAAGCTGGGCTTTGAATCCCTACCAGCTGCCCTAGGTTTCCTGCATGGATCTCTTAATCCACAAAAGCTATGATAGTATCTGTCCTGCTGGCCACAAAGGACCCCAGTCACTAGCTCCTCCTTAAAGGGAGCAAAGAGGTTACTTTTTTAGCTCTAGTTCCCAGCTTCTCCATCTTTCCACCCTAAGCAGAAGCAGCTCCAAGTCCCTAGTTCCCATCCCCCTATCTTTTGTCCCTGGTGCCATGTGCCCCACCATAGCGTCTATGATGTCCCCAAAGTTGGACCTGATTTCAGCCTGGCTCTGTTGTTTGCCTTTTAGAAAGTCACTCAGCTTCTCTGAGCCTCTGAGACTTTGTCAGTCCTAGTATTCAGGCTTCACCGTGTTCTAGAAGGATGAACGAGGCCCTCATTTTGTGAGGGTCCATGGATCACACCAAGCCCACAACCGATGCTAAATAAATGTCTTTGGATGAGGGAGAAGACTATCAACAGACCCCTAGGCTCATCCCTGGGACTAGTGTTTCAAGCCTAGAATCTGCCCACCCTTTCTTTCCTTTCCCCAGCCTTCAGCCAAGCACAAGGCCCAGCCATTCTGGCTGGGGAATAGCTTTTCTTCCCTTGTAGGAAGCACGGATCCAGGAGGAGGCAACCAGACTGGAAGATGAGGCACAGCAGACAGGCCTGCGGCTCCAGCAGCAGCTCCTTGCAGAGGTGCAAGAGGCAGGGCAGCTGCTACAGATGCACTCAGAGAGGGCCATTGGGCAAGCATTGTTGGTGCATGCAAGGAATGTGGCCAGTAAGGGTCGGACAAGGGACAAGGAAGACTTCAAGGTGAGAGCCAGGCCCTGTCCTTTGACACCAAGGGGCAGGAAGAATGGCATTTTCCCTGCTTGTCTTTGAGCTTCCAGCCTATGCCATGTGCCTGGCTTGCCAGCCAAGAATCACGCAGCCCTGAGCTGTGGCCTGTCAACTCTAGTTCTGTATCAGCCAGAGGCACACCTGGCTGGCTTCCTTCTCCACTGCGTACTGCACAGCAAAACCGGATCGCAGCTGAGTGGTATGGCTTTCCCTGAGGCTTTGCAGACAGACCCTGATGGCTTCATGATCCACAGCTCAGCTTGGATGAGTGGGCAGGGGCTCGCTGTTTCTGTTGGTTGCCAGGGCTAAGTGACAGTGGTCAAAATAGTGACAGCGGTCATATGAGTGTGGTACGACATCTGGGTGCCTTCTCCACCCTGCTTCCTCAGATTCCACACAGCCCAGGTTGGATCCTCCTTCCAAATTTACAGATGGGAAAAGTGAGACTTCTCATTGTACAAAAGACACCCTGAAAGCATGGCAGGTAGTGAACAACAGAAATGAAGCTGGAGCCAGGTCTTGGCTCATCTCCAGTGCCCACCCTATATCTCCTTGGTTACCCACTGGGTCCATGAAGTGAGAGGTCTGACCGAGGCCGAAGGCCATGGTGTCTGTGGCCTAGCAAACACAGATATGTACAGCCTGGCAGGATGACAGAATCGATGGAGTCTCTTATCCAGTAAGGCTTTGTGCTAATGCTCAGGAAGGAAATGACCCACCCCCAGCAGGCTTCCCAGTGTGACATCTGATTGGCCAGAACTAGATTAAAACCACTATCTTGACCATCCATGCCAAAGGGAAGTAAGATCATCATGACTGGCTTAAAGTAACCATGCTCACCCTGCCTGCGTCCTGGACAGTCCGGGTTGGGGAGAGGGTAGAAAGTTCAGTGCAGGGCAGGTGTGACTGTCCAGGTGTCCCTGTATCTCCTGCTTACCACAGAGGACGCTGGTGGAGACGGTGGTGGAGAGTGTGTATGTGACCAGCACCAGTGTTGGCCACCTCGTGCAGGCGTATTACCAGCGCGTCGGGAAGCTCCTGCAGGCCCACGAGGAGCAAGTGCTGCAGCGCCTGAAGACCCTGCAGGGTAGGTGTCTCCCCAGTGACGGCTTTGCAAGAGGGGAATCGGTGTGGCCCACCTGGGGAATCCAGTTTGTTTGCGCACATGCATGTGTGCATGCATGCATGTGTGTTTCCCTTTTTGACTCAAAAGCCTTTGTAAAGGGCCAAGGGGGGGGGTGGTATACCATACAGCAAGTCTAGATGGTGTCTGAGAAGTATCTGGGATGAATGCTTGTAAGTCCTGCTGAGAAACAGAAGTCGTTCCATCTTTGAGCTTCCTGGTAGCCAAAGAGATGCAGTAACCAGGAGTAAGAGTGGGCCCAGCAGAGCTCCTGAGACCCTGAGAATGTTCTACCCAGGCCTTCTATAGCTAATCCCTTCCCACTGCCATACCTGTGAAGCAATGGATGACAGCCACCCTTTCCACAACAACTCTTAAATAACACCCAGAGCTCCCTCGGGATTTTCCTAACCTTCCTGCCTCCCTGCACGAGGGTCCTCAGAGCAGCACTAACTCCGCAGCTCACACACTTTACTGCATTTCTCCCGGGATGGGCTGGGATTGAGCCCCAGGTGGAGAAACAGGAAGAAGGTCCTGGAGTACCCTTTGTGTCTGTCACTGCTCTCAGCTGGGCTCAGTTGTCACCTGCCTCACCCTCCCCTCATTCAGGAGGGTTCAGCTGAGATCTGGAATGCGCTCAGGAATCCACCAGTGACTCTGGGTTCCCCATCACAGTTTTTCAAAGAGATTTGGGCTTGCTTAGCAAGGGACACCTGCACATCTGCAAAGCAGTCAGTACCAGGACCTGTCATCTCCCCACACTAGGCCTCCGCTTGCTATCTGTGGGGTTATGGCTGGGCTCACCCTCCTCCTGTCCTCTGAGCTCTGACAGTCCATTCTCCTGCTCCCTGGCTTTGCTGCAGGTATGTGGCATTGCCTTCTCCTAAGAGCGCTCACACTCGGCATCCCAAGACCCACATAGCCCCAGCTCAGCTTGCTAAACCCTTCTCCCTGCTGCCTCTGCCTCTGGAAGGTTTCTGTGGCAGCCTCTTACTGTGGAAGCTTGCTTGTCACTTCTCCTTGCTCCTGACAGAGAGCTAGAGGGGAGCCATGGGTGCTTTGCTGTGCCAAAGCGGCCATCACATTCTCTTGCACTGGCCTTTTCTGTACTGGTGCCTGTGACGCGCTAGAAGAGCAGGTGTGTCATGCTCACCCCTTTCCCAGGCCCCCAGATTCACCCCAGGCCTAGCAGAGTCTACTTTTCAAGGGCACACCTTGATTGCCTTGTCTCTGTGGGTCCAGGTGAGAGAATCAACACTTACAAGGTGTGGAAGAAGCAAGAATTCAGTGACCCACCGTCGGGGAGCCAGACAGCAGATACCCATGGAGCTACCCAGGCGGTGCAGCAGAGGTGGGGCTCAGGGTTGTCTGTGGGGGTCCCTGCATGGGGTGTACTATTCTCTACATGGTGGATTTGGGATTCTGAATGGTTTGCCTGTTGATGGGTTCCCTGGCAGAGCTGCCTCATAGCCAGCTCTGAATTCTTTCATTTATATCTTGGGCTCTCCAGGAACCAGCCTCGAGGTGAGAATTTGTGTGAAGACTGATGTGTGTGTGTGTGTGTGTGTGTGTGTGTGTGAGAGAGAGAGAGAGAGAGAGAGAGAGAGAGAGAGAGAGAGAGAGAGAGA
>JABTXL010003627.1:1207838-1220031 GCA_025134845.1 Neodon shergylaensis
AGAGAGAGAGAGAGAGAGAGAGAGAGAGAGAGAGAGAGAGAGAGAGATCTACCTTAATTTTTTGTTTGTTTTTAGAGACAGGATTTCTTTGACCCAGAACAAGACAGGTCTCAGTGGCTACCTGGTCCAACTCCACATGAGAGTTTATGAGAGAGAAGAGCCAGCCTGACAGAGAGGATACTCATGGTCTCTTCTTGAGTCATAGTAGACTGAGCTTCCTTGAGAGTCAGGGGGGAACATGCTGGAAAGCTAGGCATTGTTGTGTGACAGACATTCCTAAGGAGACCTCCATGAAGACAGAGCTAGGCCATTGAAGAGTAAACAGACAAACCAGAGGTTTCCTCCTTGTTATTCCATGAATGAGAAGAATCAGGGTGACAAGGAAAAGACTGTATCCCCAGGATAGAAAGAAGAAGCTTTGGGGGTCAGTAAAGAGGCGGTAGGTCAACTTATTTAGGGCTTGTGCCCAAAGGCACCAGAGTCAGCATCCTAGCTGGGTCTCCGAGGCTGTGATGGACACCATGACCAAAAGCTATTTGTGGAGGAAAGGGTTTGTTTGGCTTCTGTGTCCATCATGAAAAGAAGTCAGGACAGGAACTCAAGGCAGGTACTGATGCAGACACATGAATGAATGTTGTTCACAGGCTTGCTCTTCCTGACTCTCTCAGCTTGCTTTCTTATGCAACTCAGGGCCACTTGCCCAGGGGTGGGACTGGCTAGACCCTCCCATACTCATCATTAATCAAGAAAATGCCCCCACCAGCTTGCCTACAGGCCAATCTTCAGGGGCATTTTCTCACTTGAGGTTCCTTCTTCCAAAGGGACCAACTTGTTAGTGGCTAGTTGACAATAAACTAACCAGCTCAGTCAGCATGCAGCAGAGGGACTCACACACCCACACTTACTACAGCGCTTTCCACAGTGCGCATGGTATCCAATCATCCTAGAGGCTCATCAGTGGATAAATGGGTGAAACAAATGTGATAAATAGGTAGAGATAAATATACTTGATAAAGTATCGTTGACCCACTACAAAAACATGGCATGCCGTTTACGGGATGGAACAGGTGATAACCATATTAAGTGAGATAAATCAGACTCAAAATGACAAGCACACATTCTCTCTTAGGCAGAATCTAGCTTTTTAAGAAAGCATGAAATTGGAAGGGAGCTGTAATGGGAGGGGAAGGGTGAGGGCTGGGGGATAAGAGGTGGATGTGAGCCAGTGCAATAATAAAAGTACATGATATGCATGTGTGGCAGTGTTAGGTCACAGTGACTGTCTGGCCAGAAGTACTTTAATGAGAAAAAAGGGGACAAGTAGATAGATCATGGGTGGGAGATCATGAGTGGATGGAACTTGGGTGGATGGATAGATGAATTATGAATAAATAGATAAAGGATCATGTATGGATTGATAGATTGTGGCTGGTGAGATGAACTATAGATGGGTGTATATGGATGGATGGATCATGGACATAGTGATGGATAGATGGAGATGAATGGATAAATGGATCATGGATAGATGGATAACTGGGTCATAGATGGATTGATGGAACGTGGATGGGTGGAGATGGATAAATGGAAGGATGGGTGGATAGACCGTGGATAGAGAGATGGATCATGGGTGGAGAGATGATTTGGTCTTACGGGATGAATAGAAATTTACAGGCCAAATGCAAGGAAGCAAGGAAAGGTATTCCTGCAGCCTAGAGAGCAAGCAGCAGGACGAGACTGCATTCTCACGCCTTGTGTACCCCAGGGCATGCCTATTGGTGCTAAAGGTGACTTCCGCCTTCAGAACTAGTCAGCCCTTCTGGAAATTGCCCCAGAGATGGAAAAGAGGAGAATAGCAGCCACAGATTACAGGACAGGAATAGATGTCACTGTTTTCAAAGGGCCAGAGCACGATCTGCTGAAGAGGGAGAGAGGGAAGGGTCTGTGCCCAAGAGAGAAGGATGCTCTCGGTGTGAGGGACCTGGCCTCTGCCCAGCCTCCATTCCTACTCTCAGAGTGAATTGGCTGCCATAATAAGGTTTTCTCAGACACTGACCCCAGAAAATGAGCTTCCTTGGTGGTCTTGGAAGGTCTCTGCCCTTCATGGGAACCTCTCTCCTTAGGTAAGATTTTCTGCCCATGAGAAGATGCCAGTGTGCAGCTGTAATCCCCACCTAGGAATGTCCTGCCTTTGCTTCTGTCCTGCTGATGTCCCCAAACGTTCCGAGGAATCTAAGTGCCGTGTGCATGCAGGATATCTTAAATATCGCCATGCTTTACAGCCGTGCAGCCTCAGGGTCAGAGCTGAACTGTTTGGAAAATGTGACCGCGGGAAGTCACACCATTTTCCTGGCTCTTCTCCAGACTCCAGGGCACACGTGCAATGAAGGGTCACAAGTCCGTGGTATAGCGTGTCTTTTGGAAGGGGTTTGTAGGGACCTCTTGGCCCAGGGTTTCAACAATGTTGACGATCCCTTCATGCCACCAGGATGCTGTCACGGCAGAAGAAATTCCTGGGCCAGTTCACACAGCACCAGCAAGGCCGCCTGAACTGTCAAAAGCAGAAAGCGCGCGAGCTCGACCAGCTCGAAGCCCAGCTTGAGACCCAGCTGCAGGTAGTTTGGGGGATGTGCACTAGAGGCGGGGGCCTAGGGTACAAGGGAGAGGCCACACCTGGGCTTACAGCCAGCTGCATGGGACACTGTAAAACAAAACAGAACAAAACCCTGTGGCCCCTTCTAAACCTCTCCAACTCTGTGCCCCTCTTTCTGTGACATCTTTGACTCTCTGACTTTCATTGGCCAACACACTGTGATTTCCTGAAGAGAGTGTGAGCCCCTTGGGGACATCAGGTCCCACATGGCCCTGGTGTATGCAGGGCATACATGCTGAGCAGCCCATCTGCCCATGGCTTTGGACGTAGTAAAGGAGTGAGCATTTCCCTGTGTGTAGACTGCCACCAAGACAGCTGCAGGGTGTGGGAGCCACCACCTCTGCCTCTTGGGCAGTACTGATAGTAACTAAGGCTCACACCCCAGGTGGAGCATTTAGGGAGGCTTAGCTCTCAGGCCATTTAGTCCACAAAAAAAAAGAAAGAAAGAAAAAGTCCCAACCTGGAAGATTATGTGATGTGACTATACCCCAAAGTATCTGCCTTAAAAACATCGGAGAATGACAGGATGCCTTAAAACAAAATCAGAGCATGACAGTATGGTTCTGCAGGTAAAAATGACTTGCTGCTCAAACCTGGACCTGTGCTCCATCACCAGAACACACGGTGGAGGGAGAGAACTGACTTCCAGAAGCTGTCCTGTGACCACCATGTGTGCACTGTGGCACACACACACACACACACACACACACACACACATACCATTACTACTACTTCTTATTACTGCTACTGCTACTACTATTACAAACAAATAGATAAATAAAATTTAAAAGAAAAATCAGAATTTCAGAATGAAGGCATGTGACAGTGATTTGGCCTTTTCCGTGTCCATCTGGACAGGAGTGGCAGTAATGACAGCGGTCTTAAGAATCCTGTGAACTATGAGCTTTTGTTCCCAGGGGTCCATTGCAAATGGTAGCTGATCTGAGAGCTCTCAGCACCCTCTCAGAGCCACTGAGGTTGTAGCTGCAGTGAAACTTACTACAGATAGGGAAACTAAGGTTAGGAAACCATGGCTTCTGGGTCTTCTGGCAGCCATGTACTGGAGGGAAGCAGAGCAATGGCTGAGTCCCCAGTGCCCTCGTTTGTGGACAGGGCTATGAGACTAGGAGAGGAGACCCAGGTGTCTAGAGGGGCACCCTCCGTCTGTCCTGATCCTGTCCTCATGGGATTCTGCTTGGAAGGTCCTTTTCCACACTGGGACATGGGATGTCATCACCAGCCATCCCCCACCGTGTAAGACTTCAATTCAGGAGTGAGGGGCCGAGATTCAACCTGATTGTCTTCCATTTGTCTGTCAGGAAGCTGAGCAGACCTTTATCTCAGAGCTGGCGACACTGGCGCGAGTGCCCCTTACTGAAAGCAAGCCATTCTCCAGCAAGCGAGGACTGCCAGGTAAGTCTCTTCACTGTGCTCTTGCAGCGGGAAGGGCTCTGAGCTCAGAAGAGTGAATGCCAGTCTACAGCCATCAAGCTTAGATGTGGATGCCAGTCCACAGCCATCATAATCAGTTGTGTAGCCTTGGGGTTCCTGCACAGCTTCTCTGGACGTCCCTGCTCTCTGCACATCAGGACATCACAGTTCTCTAGCTTCCCACCATTCTGGTTCCTGGCTCTACTCCTCTCTGGCCTCATCTTATTCTCATTTCTGTTTTCCCATCTGTCAAATGGAGAGATGACACCTCTTCCCCTGCCAGAGATACATCAGCAGCATCCCAAGCTAATATCATCTGGTGGTGGAAGTGGTTCACGGGTGTTGCACACACATGTTCTGGCCAACACCTGCACTCTGCCCTCTCCCATTCCTGTCTCCTGGATCCTGGATGCTGTGGGTGAAGGAGAAACAGAGCCTGGTGCACCCAGTTCCATCCAGCTCTGTCGAGAGGAGGCTGTGGGGTGTGGGGATGTTCCGCTTCAGGATGTTCAGCTTGCTTAGCAGTGATGTGAGCACAATGGGTATGAAGTCCACCTGCTCACCAGGGTTGCTTACAAATCGTGGAGGCAGGAAGCACCACCTAAAGTCACGGAGTCATCCTGAGCCTGTCTGTCTTCTACAGAGAAGCCAGTAAGGACCAGAAGAAAGAAGCCCCCGCCTCGGGAGAGAGAGGACCTGGGGCCGCCCAACAATGATCACCCTACCCAGGCAGACCACAACACAGGACCACTCAGGTGAGAAGGATCCCGGCCCACTGCCTTTCTCCTGACCTGTGTCAATTGTCTGAAGACTGGGGGTGACCCTTCTCAGTGTATTCCTGTGAGGAGTACCAGAAATGCTGGTAATAAAATTGAGAATGATGGGCAGGGAGGGACCATAACAGTGGTTGTCTGCATTGCTGGGAACTGTCGCTGGTGAATCAGCTCTGGGGCTGCTGGGTCAACTGAGCTGGTGTCTCCATTCTCCTCTGGTGCTGGGTGCTTCTGCCGGGCTTTTGCACATTGTGTCCACCTCTCCCCCACCCCCGGGAAGTTTCTCTTCTTCCGGCTGGATGGTCCTGCATCCACAGGGCAGCATTCACGTCCCATCTGTGTCCACAGCAGCAGAAGGCTGGGTCAGCAGGACAGCGATGCTGGTGATGGAGAGAACTCGAGAAAGATGCTGCAGAGAAGAAGCAATCTGTAGCTGGAACCCTGCTGAGATGGACCTACTGTGCCCCTCGCTTCCTCTGTGGCTGCAGCCTTGTGGTTCAGATTGGGCCACGAGTTGAAGGCTGATCTTGAGAGAGGGGATGCCACCTACCTTAGAAAGTGGAAATGGCATGACCACCAAGTGCCTGGGATGACCGGAGGTGGTGGAGACAGGCCTTGGAGAACCTCGGCTTCTGCCCTGGTGCACTTTCCCTGACTGCTTCCTCTCTCGGGAGCGCCCTCTACTCCTGCCCTCCAGCCTCACGGTGTCCTGGTGCTACCCAATGGCCCTTGGTTCCCAGCATCTCCAGAGTCCTACCTGCCAGGGTCTCAGTATTACTGGTGTTGTCTGAGCCCAAAGTCATTGTTTCACTCCCATTGCTCCATTGTCATGTCCTGCCAGTGTCCCAACCAGGACCAGCCAACTTTTGCTCTTGGTAGCTCTTTTGGTTCAGGAGTCCTGGGACCTGGTTACTCAAGGATGTCAGAGTCTCAGAGCCAGTATCCTTGACATAGCCATGGAGTTTCAAATCCATAGGCCTGTTCTGAACTGTTTGGAGCTTGGGGACCGACCACACGTGCCTGTCACATACCACGAGATCTCCTCCTTGGGCATGGAGGACATAGGAGAATATCTCTACCCTCAGGCTTCACTGAGGAGGGAAATCTTCCAGCAGCCAGCAGTCCCTCCCTTGAGGAGAGGTCCCCAGGTCACCTGCTCCTCCAGAGGGATGGGAAGGACTTCCATAAGCTTCCAAACCAGCCCCACTTACCCCCCAGGTCAGAGGTCTTTCCCACTCAGGGGACAATCTCTTTCACCATCAGGTATCCCCAATCATGACTGTCAACATTTTAAGTGTGATCACTCTTTGCTTGGGTGTGAAAGCTGTTGATGCCAAAGATGGAGTCTCTCATGTCAGACCCAGACCCACGTGCAGCCAGGAGGCTGTGAATGGCACACACTGGTGCATTTGAGATGAGCACTGGCACTCATGAAAACACTGCTTCACATTCTTGCCTAGAGACATCAATGTGCCTGCGAGTGATGCCTGAGGCCAGGCACTTCTGACTGAGGGTTCGGCTGATGCAGCATCCGGCCTTCCTTCTTCTTCCCTCTTCCATTCTCCTGCTTCCTGGGCCTTAGCCTCCTTGCACATGAGCCATCCTTTACTCATTCCGAATAAAAACCTCTAGCCCAGGAGTTGAGGAGTTGTTCTCGCTGTTTCAGGCCTGTGGGGACCGAGGCTTTCCTGTGCATTGTAGAACGATGGGCAGCAACCCTGAGGTCTACCCAACTGTTCATCTCTGGTGTTTCCCAGTGATAGGTCAATGTGTGCCTCCCCTGGGCAAGCCCAACACTGCAAAGCTCTGCAGTGCCACCGATTTCTAGAACACGCTGGCTTCTGTGACACAGCAGCCCCTCTCAGGGATCTTCTGGACTTTCTGGGATTTTAGTTTCTTAAAATGTGAACTAGAACTGGCTAGTTAGAGAGGTGGCCCTCATGGAAAGCATGTGTGTACATTGTGTGTGTGTGTGTGTGTGTGTGTGTGTGTGTGTACATTTGGAGACCAGAGGACAACCTCCCATATGGCTTCTCAAGTTCTATCCACCTTTGTTGGTTTGTTGGCCAACTCACCAATTAAGAGAGGCTACCTGGCTTGCAGGTCCCCGTGCTTAGAAACCAAGTACTTTAAGGACTGAGACACTCACTCCCCCTGTAATCATCCTTTTAACCAAACCAACCTTGTCTGCCCAGACTGGTGTTCTCAGCGTGAGTCCACAGTGCCCTCTGGTGGCTTTCATGAAGCATGTCACTTGAATATACGGAAAAGCTATGGTTTCTTTCCTGCGAATTCTACAACACTGCTTGCATGGGGATCCCTATTGTCACCTCTGGTTTGAGGGTGTAAATGTGACAAAGCCAAATGATGTCCCTCACTTCCTCCAGCACCAAGACTGGCCAGTAACCGAGTCTCTTAGGGTTTCTATTGTGTGATAAAACATGATGGCCCAAAGCAACCTGGGGAGGAAAGGGTTTGTTTCATCTTACACTCTTGTGTCACAGTCTGTGGCTGAGGGCAGGAACCTGCAGGCAAGAACTGAAGGAGAGACCCTGGAGGGACACTCCGTGGCTCACTGGTTTGCTCCTCAGGGCTTGCTCTGCCTGCTTTTTCATAGCATTCAGGACCGCCTGCCCAGGGGTGGTCTCACTCACACTAGGCTGGGCCTTTCCACATCAGTCACCAAGAAAACACCCTACAGATTTGCTTCTAATACAGTCTTATGGAGGCATTTTCTAATTGAGATCCCCCCTTCTTGGATGACTCCAGCTGGTATCCAGATTGGAAAAACAAAGAGACAAACACAACCAGCCAGTACAACTGACCCCTTGTCAGCTCGACACATGAACACATTGTCAATGACATACACGTTGTCAACTTGGCACGCGAACACATCGCCACTCAACTGCAACCTTTCTGTTCTCATTTGCATACAAGATGCCACGTCAATATTGGAATCACAACATAGAGCATCAGGGACATTGCAAGAAAACCCACAGAAATGGCTAGCCTGGTTCATGGAAACTCACAGAGTCTGAATCAAAAACCAGGGAGCTTGCATGGGACAGACCTAGGCCCTCTGCATGTATGTGAGAGTTGAGTAGCTTGGTCTATTTGTGGGACCCCTGGCAATGGGAGCAGGGCTGTCCCTAGTGCTTTGGCTGGCTCTGGATTGCCTTGCCAAGCATGAACACAGGGGGAGGTGCTTGGTCTTATGGCAGCTTGATGTGCCATGCTTTGCTGATGCCCAGGGGAAGTCCGCCTCTGTCTGAGTGAATACAAAAGAAGGATGGATAGAGGGAGGTGGGAGGAAGTGAGGGAGGGAATGTGAGGAGAGGAGGGAGGGAAGGCTATGGTCACAATATAAAATATATTAATTAAATAAAAAGTTTCCAAAGTCTCTTTAGAAAATGTCTGAAGTCTCTAACATTTCAACATCTCTTAACTATAGACTCCTGTTTTTAAAAAAGAAATTAAACAAACCAAAGATCAACAGTGTAAACATTTAAGCGACAGAGGTTTGGAACCCATTCACAATCCTGTGGACTGGGAAGAGCCGGGACAGCTCCACTTCTCTGGCTCTGCTAACTACAGCACACACCCTGATGTCCTAGGCTCAGGCTGACTCCACTTTACACATGCTACTGTCATAGGTGGTTGTCCCGTGGTACTGGCATCTCTGTAATGCCAGGGTCTTGTCTGCATCTGGGCTGTGCCTTCATCAATAGCCTCTTTAAAGTTTTCTTCAAAGACTCTAACCCAGCCGCATGCTGCCAACTTCTCTCCATGACTCCTTGATACCATTAAAGCCAGGACCTCTCCTGCATTCTGGAGACCACACATGGGAAGGCAGCTCAGAGGGGAGTTAGGAATACTACAGAAGGGGATGGCTGGCCTAGGAGAAGCCCTTGTCCAGTACCTGCCCACATGACTTCATTCCCAGGTCACATAGGAGACCACAGCTCCTCAGGAGGCAGGAGATGGTCAGATTCTAGCTTTCTACGGAGTTGGTACACAGCCCCAAACACAGAAGTAGGGGGGAACAGAACCTCATTCCCGGTGTGGGGCTTGTGCCCTGCAAGCTTACCCTTATACAGTCAGGCACTTGCTGGGATCCAAGCTGCCCAGCGGACCTTGAGCACAGCCTGGCAGGGATTTTGAAGTCAGTAGCTGGACATGAAGAAAGGACTGTTTGGGTGCCCAGGAGATCCACAGCAAATCCTAAGTAGGTCCTAGCCTCTCATAGAGTCCTGCAATGCCTTTTCTTCATAGGAATAGCCACCGTGAATAAGAATCTTTCCCCCGAAGCCAAGTTGGTCTAGCCCCATGTCCTTTCCTACGGGGCCTCTGTGGAACTGTGGAGAAAGATGGCAACCTCGATTTGCAAGGGTGCCCTTCACTTGGGGATCCTTGGGGTTCTTTAAACACAAGCTGACCTGGTTGGAGGGCAGTGCGGCTCCTTATAGAAAGGTACAGCATTTTCTGGGTCCTCTGCTCTGGGGAGCAACATGGAGAGTACTGAGCACTTCTGTCCTTAGTGACCCAGTTCCTATGCAGTCCCGGCTGTGAGCTGAGCTGTCAGTCAGTGCATATCCCAGAAGCCTACCTATTGATCCAGGGTCTTGACCCATCTCTCCCAAGGCATGTGCTAATCGTTCCCTCCCACCTGTCATCCGCAGTGTCCCCAGTACTTGGTCATCACAGAGTCGGGATGACTGCTAGACCTTTAATCCACCCAAACAAAAACACCCAGTCAGGTCAACGGGCAATTTAATTTCTTTCTTTCTTTTTTTTTCACAAGCTTTGAATTCAGAAATAAGAGCCACCAACAAGTCAGTTATTAAGTAAAAATGGAAGTGAATACAAAGGAAAACTGTACAAAACTGTAAAAATCTGATTGCCCCACTGACCTCCTCGGAGGAACAGGGACTCAGGCAGCCTGGCAGAGCTGTTACCCCCCTATCCTCAGGCCTGAGGCGGAGGGTGTCAGGACACCCCTTTCTGGGTGCGAGCCTGGCTGGGCCCAAAGCCCAAGGCTGGTTGGAAGAACACACAGACCAGAAAGACACCATGGCCAGGTACAGGGACCGGGTTGCTGACGCGGGACGTGGGCGATTGAGCTCTATGACCAGGTGGAAGGCTTCCCTGCCATTCTTCATATTCACAGGTGTCAGTCAGGGTGGGGATGGGGACAACTTCTTTCCAGTGAAGACTCTCAGGGAAGAGCCTTCATTTTTAAGAGTTTGGGAGTCTCCCCTGGGGGCTAAGGTCTTGGCATCGTGTCTATGTTGGTCCTGCGATGTCCGTCAGCCGCGCTCAGACTTGCATACGTAACTTACTAACATGCATCCTATCCTAGAACAGCTACAGGGCGCAAAGGAACCATCACTCAGAGGGGCGTGGAGCAACGGAGGGGATGGTATAGGACAATGCTACACCTGGGGATCATCACTGGGAAGGGAAAATGGAGACACCATGCTCTGAGGTGGAGTCTGTGTGAACACACACTGTGGGCAAGGAACTTCCAGGCAAACACACCACACTAGTACCACTTCTTCCTAAACAGAGGAGGAAAGAGCATCACTCAATCTCCCCTCCATCAGTACCAACTAAAACTGTGGGCTTCAAAAACACAGACAGGAAAAGGAATGGACATTTTCCCAGAATCCTTCACTCTTGCGTTCTCTGGCTCATCTGAGGTCAACCGAGGCTGGTGATGTTAGAGCGGCCACCAGGGGGAGCCACAATGCGGTGGCCCGTACGCCTTGGATTGTTGTCGTCTATCTGGGCACCTGAAAGAGACAGAAGGCCAATAGTGTGTGGGATAAGACCTTGGTGTGCCGATGCCCAGCGTCTGCCTTCCCCACCTTTGTGGGTATTGCACGCCATCTTGAAATGCTCATCACTCTAACCCACCTTCAGCCTCCCTGACCTGTAGACCTGCCTGATCTCCCCTGGGTATCTGCCAGCCCTTCCAGGTCTCTGATTCCTGTAGAGTGAGTTCCTACTGTGTGCAGGCAGTCTTGGGGCACTGGTTTGTGCTGAGAACACACAATGCTATGATGGATATGTGTTTTACCCACAATTCAAAGCTAAGGGAATTGAAACTCAGGCTGAATGCCCTAAGGACACAGACATTAGATTGAGAAGACAGGACTCATGCCCATTGTCCCCAAAGCCCGCCTTCCTTTGACAGTGTCCCTTGCTCTGGTGACCTGTGTCTGCTTGTGGACTGTCTTCTCTTTTGACCTTGACTGTACAGGGTCTGGCTAGGTGAGCCACTGAGAGCCTGCCTTAGAGTACAGATCTTGTTCTCCCGGCCGTCTCACTGGCAGCCGTCCATCTTCCTGCTAACTCAGGACGCAGCCTGTCATTCTGCTCCTTTCCCATCATAGCCCGCCACACCAGGTCTGCTGGGTGACTATACCATGAGAGTAACAGTTAACACTAGCATACTGCACCTATGTACTGTAGCACTGTCCTGACTCGGAACTGGACAAGGGTGAACTTGACAGCAATGTAGGAAAAACAGCCATGTCACTGGCAGCAATAGTGACCCTTGGTAAACGTCTGTGAGGCCCGGAGAGCAACACCATGGGCTTCAGAGAGAAGGAGGGCCTTAACACAGGCTTGTTATTACATGGCTATCTTTATTCTAAAGATTTTCTATTCACATCTAACAGTAGATCTACAGTGTTTAGTTGTCTGACGGGACTAGGGAGCCAGTCTGCAAACTGGCTGTGAGATGCCACTGTCTCCAGGGCTCCTCACAGCATAGAAGGCAGCCCTCTGTGCACACCAGACAAGATGCTAGGGTTGTATGTGGGGTCTCTTTGCGCAACGTCAGCCACCTTTAACACCAGAATTGTACTCAGATGACTATTCCAAGAAAGGATTGTGGAAAGAGTGGTGTCCCGGGGTCCCCTGACCCAGGATCCACTGCATTCTCGCTGCAGGGTACCTCTAGTCCTCCAACAATTTAAAGTGAAATTCCATCCTTCTCTCTGCTCCTGCCCCCCTCTGTTGCTAGCACACACCTTTGCTGGTATGACCCACTGACCTACTTTAACCCACTGCCTGTTTTTACAGAGCTCATGAGCTCATGTTCATGTTTCAAATGGTTGCATCTTAAAAAATCCATTGACTGCAATATCATAGCCTTTGAACTGTGTAATTCAGCAGGCTTCGCAACTCATCTGAAGCTGTCCAGCTGTGCCTCACTCATTATCAAATCTCTAGGACCCTACACTGGCTCTAACAACTGGGATCATTTCAAGGGCTGTGCACTGCGCTCTCTCTCTCTCTCTCTCTCTCTCTCTCTCTCTCTCTCTCTCTCTCT
>JABTXL010003627.1:1221975-1239953 GCA_025134845.1 Neodon shergylaensis
AAGAACACACATATGCATACATGCATA
This sequence comes from Neodon shergylaensis, assembly GCA_025134845.1. Taxonomy (NCBI): domain Eukaryota; kingdom Metazoa; phylum Chordata; class Mammalia; order Rodentia; family Cricetidae; genus Neodon; species Neodon shergylaensis. Next base: position 1,222,003 of record JABTXL010003627.1, read on the forward strand.
ATGCAAGCAATGAACAAATGTACACACATGCATGCAAGCACACTATACACAATGGGTATGTGTGCATATGTGTGTGCAATGCATGTGATGAGTACACATGTACAGTACACAAAGTGGACACACAAGTATGCATTTAAACTGCACACAAGAAACAGAAACACACAGGAAACACACACAGCTGGCCCTTCTGGCACGCGTCATGTGAGTAAAAAGTTTATATGGTGACAGGAGGGTCACAGACAGAGAGAACAGCCACAGTAAGGAGTGCAAAATTCCCTTCTCTGAGTCAGAAAAGGACAGTGCCTGCTCTGTGCTTGGCTGGAGCCTTCCAAGGCTGAGTCTCAAGACCTTGGAGAAGGTAGATACAGATCTGGCAGGAGGGGAGGATGAGAAGGCTAGGGAGGTCAGGAGGGAGCCAGCCCTCAAGGATGCTGGGCTGTGCATATTCTCACTGTGATGGCTGGGTACCCGGGAAGTCTTTCTTGACCCTGAGAATCAGGTTCTAACCTAATAAGGCCCTCCAGCGGGCCATGTGTGGATCCTCCAAGATGTTTCAGGACAGAACTCTGTGTGGCCCACGGGCACCTCTCCCAACACAGCCTTCAAAGCCCTACAACCCCCCTGACCTTGTCTGATCACCTGAGCCTGAGATACAAGCCCACTTCTCAGAAGAACAAACAGGGGTACATGCAGCCGTGTTCATCAACTGTGCTCAGGAAAGAGGGGATGAAGTGGCCTTCAGCTCCCCAAGAAGGGGATGGTACAGCGTGAGGGTCCTGCACGCAGGTGCTCACCTTGTTCCTGATCCTCACGCGCTGGTAGAGGTGCTCTGGGAATGGCTTTCGAGGGATGAAACGGCCCATGCCCTTGCTGACGCTGATGTTCCCATCCTCAAAAACAATCTTGCCCTGGCTAATGACCACCAGAGGCGAGCCGTGGCACTCCATGCCCTCAAAGATGTTGTACTCCACAGTCTGTGAATGCAAGAAGCCCAGATTTACTTCTGTACCACACCCAAGGCCTCCCTTGCACCCGCATGGCACACACAAAGTGCTGCTCCATTATGAGCATTGTCAGTGACTTCTCTGTAATAGCCCACTGTGCACAGCACCTGCTGGGACTGACTGTTAGCACTTACCCTGGGCCTCTAGAATGGGAGCCGTCTCCTCTGTGGACAAGCACTATGGACATTCTGGCCGTAACGTACATTTCTGTGACATTATCTTTTTCAGGGGAGAATTTCCTAAACTAAAGGTCAAAGGATGGGCTTCCTAAAACACTTGGAGTATACCATCAAATCACATCCCAAGGACTGGGCCCAGGCTGCCCTGCTCGGGGAAGGTGAGGAACATTGCCCACTTACAATATGTGCACAGGGCAAATTCATGCTGCCACTGTCTCATCAGCTGGAGAGACAACAACCTGCCTGATGGCTCAGTGGGTAGGGATGCGCTTGCTGCCAAATCTGATGACCTGAGGTCGGGCTTTGGGACCAGTTTGGTGGAAGGAAAGAACTGACTCCCTCAATACGTTCTCTGACCTCCATATCCCAAGTTTAACACACACAGGCACATATAGTTAAAAAATAAAATAAAGGGTCTGAAGAGATGGCTCAGAGGTTAAGAGTACCAGCTGCTCTTCCAGAAGTCCTGAGTTCAATTCCCAGCAACCACATGGTGGCTCACAACCTTCTGTAATAAGATCTGGTGCCTTTTTTCTGGTGTGCAGGCATATATACAGGCAGAGCACTGTATACATAATAAATAAATTTTAACAAATAATAAATAAGTAAAAATAAAATCTTAAAAACAGTAAAAGAAAAAAGTAAAACAGAACCTCTAAAATCCTGCACTTGGCTTGTGACATATGAAGAGGACAGTCAATGCCATCAGCCAACCGCCACCCTCCAATGGCTTTTCACCTATTCTTTTCAATAACATTTACTTTTTTTAATCAATTATTGCAACAGTGGGTCATGCGTGGTTGAAAACAACCAAGTGATTGGAAGAGTAGAAGAAAAGCTTCTCTATCTCCGATGGAGCTGAGTACCTTCCTGTTTGTGACTGTCCTGCACCCAAGTGCTGTCTGCACACCATGAGAGTCTTTCTTCGACTCCTTACCCAGACAACCTCAGCAGGAGATGAAGGCTGAGAACTCTTTAAAGTTCTTCATCTGTTGACCTGAGTCCCATCATGCACTTGGGCTACCACCCATCTACCCCCTTCCCAACATCCCATCTGTTTGATGCTTTTGCTAAAGCACACTGTGCATGTGGTCCGCAGGTGTGATCATGTGATCTCCATCACTCAAAGAGGTAACACTAGATTCCAGCTTGGCAACATTGTGAGTCTCCCTGTTGCTGTAACAGCATCTAGGGGCACACAATACACCCTGGAGTCTGTCTCTGCACCTTCCCTCTCAGTGCTCTGAATTGCAGCTGGGAGCAAGAGCGGGTCTATTCCCCCAGCAACACGTACATCTGTACAAGCATTACTGCACAACTGTTTCTGCACTCCTCTCTATTCATTAGGCTCAGAGTCTCCCCACTTGCAAAGAACCTACCTTTCCTTCGGTGAGTGGCAGATCCCCAACCCCAATCCCCAATCCTCGCCCTGAACTTTGTATCTCATACCATGGTGTGTGTGTGTGTGTGTGTGTATGTTGGCAGGGGGACTATACAGTCAATTTTGGTTATTTTTTTTTTCTGTAGCCTGTCACAAACAGGACAACAATTTTTCCTGCAGATTCCAAATTTTGTGCTGCAATTTCTATTCAAAGCTGTTATTTTAAAAAGGTAAGCTGGGGCCTGGAGTGATGGCTACAAGGGGTTAGAGCACAGGCTGCTCTTCCAGGAAACACATGGCTAGGAATAGATGTACCTGCCCTGTGTGCACAGCCAGGGAGAGGCAGATCACCCACCCAAGGAAAGAGTCTTGTGGATGAGCTGGGACTTACTGATTTATGGCTTTTGGCTGTTATGGTCTTCATCTTGTCCGGATCCCAGATGACTACATCAGCATCAGAGCCCACAGCAATCCGACCTTTCCTGGGGTACAGGTTGAAGATCTTGGCTGCATTGGTGCTGGTGACGGCTACAAACTGATTCTCATCCATCTTGCCAGTAGCCTAAAATTCAAGACCCAGACATTGCGGAGAAGAAGAGTTGGGTACAGACCTGGGCCTTACACTGGGGTCCTCACAGATGGAAACCAGGCTTCATTAAGAGACTGATCAGAGCAGGCTAAAAGGAACCGTAGAGGCCTGCTGAGACTTGCACAAGAGCCACCATTCTCGGCCCAAGTTTTATAAAAAGCAAAAACTGAACCCAAGAGATAGCTCAGTCTATAAAGCGTTTGCCACATAAGCAGGAGGGCCCGAGTTCAATGTCCAGAACTGATGGAAAACACCAGGCACAGCAACACACACCTGTGATCTTAGCATTGGGGAGTAAAGATAGAAAGGTCCCTGGGGCTAGGGCCAGCCAGCCACACACTTACTCCGTGAGCTCTAGGCCAGAGGGACCCGTCTCAAAAAGTTAGGTGGGAGAAGCTGGAGAGACAGCTCAGTGGTTAAGAGCACTGTTTTTTGTTTTTTTCTGAAGAACCTGGATTCCATACCAGCACCCACCTGTGAGCTCACAACAGTTCATAATTTCAATTCCAAGGTCTCCAGGACCTTCTTCTGGCCTCCAAGGGCACCAGTCACATATGTAGTGCACAAACATACATGCAGCCAAAACACGCCCAACACAATAATAATTTCAAATAAATAAATAAGTAAATAAGGTTGGGACTGGCAAGATGGCTCAGCAGGTAAAATTGCCTCCCACCAAACCTGAGGCAGGAGTTCAATTCCTGGCACCTGGCAGGAGGAGACAGCTGACTCCCAGAGGGTGTCTTCTGAATGTCACACAAGGCACCGTGACATGTGTGCACCCATTCTTACACATGCGCACATGACGATAGACACACAATTTACAGAGCCGTTTCCAGCAAGCTAAAGCACTCTTCCGCCCACCAGCCGCTTTCCATCCTTCATTCATATCACATCAGGAGGCGAGGACTCCACAGCCTGGGGCTGGTTTCCCAGGAGCCCTCTGTTCCCATCACTACCTTCAGGTAAGAAAGGAAAATTTGAGCCCTGGAGCCCATCCCATTGTCCTGGGTGGGCCAGGCAGGGTACATCTAGACTCTTCCAGGAAAGAGGCGGGGTAGACTTACCACTGCCTTGTCCCAGACAACAGTCATCCGCTCTTCTATACCATTGACGCCCTCGGGGATCAGAGTGAAGTTGTCCTTGCCGACAGCTTTCTGGGCAGTACTGTAGGGACAGTGGCCACTACCTGTGACCTGCAAGTCTCCACTGGCAAGAGCAGAAAGAAGGCGGAGTTACACTCACTGTGAACAGCAGTCTCTGGCATGGGTCACTCAGCACAGGAGTGCTACTTCAAGTCCCAGTGGGTCTAATGGAGGTTTTAAAGGAGGCACTGGGCATCAGGAATTGTATCTGAATGTTTTTTTCTGGTGTTTAGAATTGAACCCAGGGTCTAACACATGCTAGGCAAGTGCCCTACCCATGAGCTATGTTCCCAGCCCTATTGCAATAGAGAATAATACAGTCATGCAAAGTCAATCTATCAACTCAAAGCTTGCTGATTCATGTCTGTGTGTCCTATATGTCAGAAGTCTCCTATCTATAACTCAAGCCTGACATCTCTGCATGTCACAGGAGAGTCACACATACTGACTGACATGTGTCTCTTAGAGTGAGGTTGCTGGCCTGTGGCAGCTGGGGCTTCTGTGCCGGGCTCATAGAACAAACACTCTTTGTGGGTAATAGCTGAGGGAAACAGATCTCTGGGTTTGTCATTTGGTCTCTAGAGAGTTTGGAAGCAGGGACCATCGGATGCATCCAGAGCCCGAACCTGGAGCCTAGAATCAGTGAGGATAGGATTGTGACTTGGGGCTTGCAAATGCAGGCTGAGGCTGTCCTCTACTTTATAGTGTTAGGATACATAAGTCACTTAGCTGCCAGACACATGCCTAAGAACTGTCCTGTTTAGGACTGTCTGTACTTACATGTTTAGCAAACCCACATCATACACATGCTCTGTGCTTAGAATGTTGTGAAGCCATAGTGATTGCCAGCAGACCATGGCATGGTGGGTATAGAAACAAGACCACAGCAGGTAGGGACAGGAGTGCTCCAGATGAGCTAAACTGCCATTGTAAATCTGACAACCAGAAGTTATCTCTCCAAGAAGAAAGCTTCCAGCCAAGGTTGGGAAGCAGTAAATACCAACTGAGAGACACCATGAGAGAGTGCCAGGCAGCGTGTGGAGCAAGCACCAAGGCCATGAGACACGGTGCTTTCTTGGAGGTGTCATTGTCAGCCCCAGACTGTTAAGCTGGGCAGAGGGAGTCAGCCTGGAGAGAGGCCAGGTGATAGTCTAGTCAAGGAGTGGGGTCCAGGCTATGTTCTGCCCTCTGGGCTCCACTTTGGGAGGCGAAATCATGGGGGTGTTCTATTTGGCCCCAAGGATAGCTAAAGTGCTAAGCACCATGGACAGTGACTAGGGATGGCATCTTGGAAACAGGGTTCTGTGGAGACAAGAGGTGCCAACACACTGAGCCAGAGTGTCATGACCAACGGGGTAAGACATCGTAAGTTTCTATGGACTATGGTCATGTTCCTGCCTTTCTCTGAGTTGGCCAAGGCAGTGGGACAGGAGATCCTGGGGAGATGAGGATTCTTTTTGTAGTTTTGTCAAAGTGTCAGACATTTACACTGGGCTTGGGTGCTGAGTCGGACCCTGAGTTCACCAGCAAAAGTGTCTGTATCATGAGGGGACAAAGATTTCCACATGGTGCTCATCCCAGAGTCTCCTTGTTCATGCACACGGTTCCTTATATCGGGAAGTCCTGTCTTACCCCCAAGTTCAGCCCCTACTTGTATCCTCCACAGAGCCCCAGCCCTCCACCCTCTCCAGGACAGCCTGTCTTCAGCTCACTGTGTGGTCTTACACAGCCCTCCTCTCATGCTGGCTGATGGAAGGGATGGCAGTGGCTGTGCTCCACTATGAGAAAAACACTAGACTTTCCCAGTGATGGTGGCTGCTCAGTGAACTCCCTCTTATTGGCACTGAGCCGCAACTAGCCCTGTGCAAACAGGTTCTGTGCATGTGGCCAAGGAGCAAGCTGGGTGGGACAGGGAGCCATTACACATGCTGTGAAAAGCCCAAGATGACAGGACCAGTATGTGGCAAAGGCAGGATTTGAATCCTGGTCTCTCATTCCTAGCCCTGGAGGCTACCAACCACACCTAACTGTCTAGAACACAGTGGGTACATAAGCAATACCGAAGTGGTGGGAGGAGATGGCCAATTAATGGGAATAGTCACTGGGGGAACATACCCTTGGGTCCAGGAAGAATTTCTATAGTATTGTTTTCTGAGCACAGACCCCAAGCCTCCCTTCTCTAGGGTGCCTAACCAGCCTGTGGTTTTCAGCTGTGGACTCTAACCCCAACCCCAGCCCTAAATCCCCGTCCCCAGGGCTCTCACCAGGCCAGCAAGGAGGTCAAGTAGTCAGGAGTGGTGGGGTCTGGACTCAGGGGAGGGGAGGTCACAAACGCAGCTGCCTTTGCCCAGTTCTTGCTCCAGTAGTGGGTGCCATCAGTCCCCAGGCTGGCAGCTATGGGCTCACCGAAGACAAGGGGACCTTGAAGAGGCAAACATAAGGGCTGTGGTTATAGCCAATAGTGTCCATGCTGACACAAAGGGAGGGTCTCGGGCAGAGGAGACTGACTAGAATCCAATAGCCTGACATCTTCCTCAGGGGTAGTACCACGTAGTACCCCTTACTGTGAACACCAATTCTGTATCCAATAAGGACAGCTGACCTAGGCCAGCATGCATTTATATCCAACTACTGCTGTCCCTGTACTATTGACGCTGGGACAATGCCTTCCTTCATCCCAAACTACAACTGGCTCTCTTCCCTCAATGTGTGGTAACCCTGAACATACGTGCCCACTGTGAGTACTGGACAGAGTCCAGGAGAGGGGCAAGCCAGGTGGAGAGTCCAGGGGGTAGTCTCCCCGCTCTCTCCCCCCCGAAAAGGGAGAGAGAATGCAGAAGGACCCCCAGGCCATTCCTGACCAACCATCAGCTTGTGTGGAGCCCAGAGAAAGTCTCTAAAGCCAGCAAAGAGCCAAGTGGTCTCATCTGGTCCCTGGAAGCAGGGATGAACATCACTAATGAAGAAGTGGGTTCGGCGCTTGTCAGGGATTTGAAGAGGTCTCTGATGGCGGGCACACTAGCAGTCAAATCTAAAGCCAGCTCTGTACTGTGAACCCCACATCACCCCTTATAACCCTAGAGGCCATGGACTACCAGCTCCTGGGAGACCTCTGCTCTAGAGTAAACGTGGGCATCCCTCCGTCACCCCTCGAGAGTACAAGCACCACCTGCCTTTCTTCCTGGCCAACGCGATGATGTCCGCGGCGCTCTTACTCATGACCTTCGTGATATACACGGGGCAATTGATCCGGCCAGCGATGGCAATGGCCCGGAACACGGCTTCAGCCTCCAGCTGGGGACATAGGAAATACAAAGGTCACAGGAGGGAGGGGACAGCCACCCCTGAACCCATGTCCTTCCAGTCGCCTTAAGTGTCCTCAAACGTGAAACCTTCCACTTAAAAGGAGGAGAGTAAAACTGATGAAAAGTGAGAAAAGTTCAGATGAATCTGGTGGAGGGTTGGAGACGGAATGGTGCCCCGGGCTTGCTTAGAAACACTGGGCAGGCTGTGTTAGAGGACACTGCCGCATCAAAAGGCACACACGGTCATGGCCAATGACTGTCCCCCTGACATCAGGGCACACCCGTAACTGACATTGCTTTCTCATTCACTCACTGAACCTGATTCACTTCATCTCAGCCCCTCTAGAGCGTCCGCCCATGCTCTCAGGGGCAGCAAGCCAAAGCAGGCACTGTGACTCCTATTCTTGGTTTATAATTTACAGCCTGTCAAGGCCTCAGGCATGGCCCCATAGAAGCAATGGTTTGACAAGGACACTAGGGAATGCTTCCGACCCTATCACCTGTCACCCAGATACCAAAGCCTCAGTGAAGTTCCCTGCCCCGAGTCAGGACACAAGAGTGTGTGCAGGGCCCAGGGGTGATGCTCCTGGACCCCGGAATAGACGAAGCCTTTGTAGCCCCTCTGACTGACTTTCATCCTCCAGAGCCCTGGGATGGAGGAGGAGAAAGGGAGTGGAGAGGAGTGGAGAGGACAGAGCAGAGAGAAGCGGGAGGGGCTGGGAGCAACTGTTCTGCTTCAGCTGAAGGGTTCTGGAACAAGCAATTGGCAACTAGAGATCACAGAGTTGGGAGTCTTACCTCCTCAGGTCTACTCAGGGCGTGACCCTCGGGACCCGTGATGCCCATCTCCAGGATCCGTTTTTGTTCCTAGGAGACAATCACCAATGAGCTGTGAGAGTCTCTCTTCCCGCCCCTGCCTGACATGAGGAACAGGAGGCCAGGACGTTCCCACAGGCCAGTCAGTGGACTGAGGGTGACCAGCTGCTCTTACCACTTTACCAACCCTCCCCTCCACTGGTCCACACCCATCCTCTGCTCGGCCACAGCAGCACCTGTGTTGTTCTAGAACTCCAGAAACCAGTGAGAGGAAGCACAAGATAGGGCTTGTCTCCTCAAAACTCAGTGGTGGCTTGTCTTCCTCTCCCCCCACCCTGTTTGGGGGTGCTAGGAGATAAGAAGCCTGTTAGAGGCTGACAGGCACCAAGAGATACTGACGCTCTCCTGTGGGATGGGTTTTCATCTCAGATAGCACTTGTTCTGACAAGAGTGATTTTTACAATGCCTCCCCTGTGTTTCACACACCCAGACTTCTGCACAAACCTGTTTTTCTTCCTGAGTTTTCCCCACACCTGTCTGGACCCTCACCAGAAACTCCTCAGAGCCTGGTACCACACTCTTGGATCTCCAGAACTATGAGCCTCTTTCTTTCTGGGGAGGGGATTAGTTACCCCTTATGCAGGATGTCAGCAGGCAAGCCACTACTGTCCTCTGCCTCTCTCCCTCGTGCTCCTCTGTCAACTCTCTTCCGGTTTGCAGCCATGTATGAAGCTGTCGGTATTCACCCTCAGAAGCCCAACAGAGGCCAATATCACACTTGGTGATCTCCAGAACGGAGACCAAAAATAAGCCTTTCTAGAAGGTGGCTATTTTTGGTTGACGACTTGACTAATCTGGAATTAACTAAAATCCAAGAAGCTGGGTATATACTTATGAGGAGTTTTTCTCCGTTAAATCATCTAAAGGGGGAAGACCAACCTATAATCTGGGCCACACCTTCTGGTGGCAGCCTATATAAAGAACACAGAAGAAGGAAGGTTTTGTCCATTCCTTCACTGGTAGGAGAGTTTGTCTGGGATGCCAGCATAGAATCAGGATCATTTGAGAGAGGCAGTCTCATGGACTGAACAACTACTGGAGTCTCGAGCTTTCCCTTGGTAGACAGCCATCATTGAACTAGGTGGACCGTGACATTTAGTCCACTCACATGATAAAATATTGTGTAAGTGTGTGTGTGTGTGTGTGTGTGTGTGTGTGTGTGTGTGTGTGTGTATGGGTAGGTAGGTGTGAGTATGCCATCATTCTATCCAGAGAGCCCTGACTAATACAAGGAGCCTCAGTTGGTTAAGTGCTGACTATGTACCTATGAGAATGAGTAAAATCTTCAGAATTCACATATAAAGAAGCTGCGTGCACATGGCACCCCTCACCCCTCCCTACTTGCATAACAGTTTTGCTCAGAAACCTCACAACACAGAAGGAAAAACAGATTCCAGAAGCTGCATGTCTTGCCAGTAGGTGCACTGAACACAAGGGAATGTCTCTTATTGTCACATGTGATATGAACCCCGGTGATCAGTTCCTCCCTTCCCCGTTCACCCATCTCACTAATAGAGGATGCACTTTTCTTTACAGTCTACTTTGTAAGGGGGTCCCTTTATGGTAGGAAGGAGAACCTTGACCACTCACCTGAGCTATCAAGTCTCCATTTTCTGCATGGACTAAGATCACAGCTCCCAGGCCCTTGAGGAAGGTGAAGGCTTCGTACAGCTAAAGAGGAGAAATGGGGCTGGTGAGAAATCAAGATGCAGCAGTCCGTGTCTTTAAAAGGCTGCTCCTCTGCCCACTCCTGCAGCCTCTGCAGACCCCATGGGTCACCATCCTCCAGATCGAGAGGCAGGAGACTGGGTGGGGCCAAACTGATTCAATCAGAGGCTCATGGTCTCAGTACAACGCCTCCATCCTCTTTGTCTTTCTTCTGAGACTCATGCGTGCAGGTGGGGTGGGGGGTCAGAGGCAGGAAGCAGCAGTCATAATTTCACACATATGTACATACTGCCACTTTCATGCACCCCAACCAACTTCCTGCTTCTAGATACCCTGGGTGTCTGCACCAAAGGCCTCAAGGATGCTAAGTAAGCTGTTATCTACTTCAAGATGCTTCTTAGGAGGACCGGACATGGAAAGGCCACCATTGGCCCAATTCTGCAGTAATAGCCAAAGAGCAATTCCTAACCATCCTTGGATTTCACTGGTATTAAAGCACTCAGCACTCAGACAACCTCTGGAAGGACGGAGAGAGTAAAAGTCCCAAGTCCAGAGATACCAGGAAAGATGTTCCCGGCTGCCCAACAAGCAGCAGGTATGGCAAGCTGGCACTGGTGTCCACAGTTTTCTCTAGGAGGAAGAGGAGATCTGATGATGGAGGGAGGGTGGGTGCGAGCAGAAAGCCCCCCCTTGGAAACACAGCGGTGTCTTCTTTAGCTCCTTGCACCTTGGGCCAGAGAGCTGACATCCTTCTGATGAGAAAACAGACTGAATTCCTCAGTGCCTTGCATCCGTCTGAAGGCCACAGCGGGCCTCTGCAGAGCCAGTGTGCACTGGTCCCCAGCCTCCCCTGAGTCCCAAAGGGAACTCCAATGCCCAGCCTGCAGCAAGTGCATCCATATCCAGAAGGCAACTCCTGAATGTCTGCAATGAGCTCCAAGCAGTTTGTTAATGAGCTGCCCAGAGAACGCTGGGGAAGAGCTATGTGAGGGACACCCCACCAAGAACCCCAAGCTCCAAACTCTCATCTCTTTTTAGGGAGGAACAAAAGTAGAGGATGGGCAATGGTCACGTTGCACTTAGTACTGAGAGTGAGACCTGAGCCCAGGATGTAAATGTTCCCCACCCCCTCATCCCCCTGCTCATCACAGCCAGCTCCAGCCTGAACTGGTGAAAAGGAGAAGCTAGCAGCAGGGCTTACCTGGCTGTCGGACATCTGGTACAGGTCCTTATATGCCATGTAGACTTGGAAGGAGTTGACACCTATCACAAGATAAGATGGAGAAAAACATGTTTGAGTTGAGGTGAAGGTCTTTCCAGTAAGTCAATGACCAGGTACACAGTAGTAGCTGACAGGAAAGAAGATGCCACGGGATCCACGGCAGGGCACCAGACCCAGCTTGGGGGTGGCAGCCAGTCCTGGAACCTTCTGGGAAAGATCAGACCTGAGCTGGATCTGAAGGCAGAGGAAGAAGGAGGGGATAGAGAAGGAGGGGACTGGGAACCGTGCTGGGGGGCGAGGGTGCACATAGCCTTCTTTTTAGAAAGTGTCTTCCTCCAACTGAAGCAAAGGGAGCATGTGCCTCCTGACTGCATTGCTTTAAGTGTAGTACGAAAACACAAGGTGAAGTTCAGTGCCAGACCCAGTTCAGACCACACGCTGGTGCATGGCGCACAGGACTTGCAATCAACCGCTATATCTAGTGCATAAGTCTTTGACCGCTAGGGGGTGCCATGGAGCACATTCTGTGATGGCCAGACAGCCCTGGAAGCTGCGAGATCCTGGGGAAGGCTGAGGAATCCTGCAGAAGGAGGGTGCTGAAGGCTCTAGGCAGAGCGGCAGAGCGCAGGCATGGATTTAAAAGGGAAGAAAGGGCAGGTCTTGATCATGAGGAGCAGTCTGGGGGAGCACGGGACAGACAGGAGAGAGCTTGTCTCTCATCTCTCTACAAGCTGCTTGAGGACAGAGGCCATGCCTCATGGATCACTTTGCCTTGCTCATTTGGGATCTGTGATGTTTGACTCTGGTTTGTAGTTAGAATATGAAAACATTTGGAGGAGAAAAAAAAAGAGTCTGAAGCTAAGAATTAAAAGGGATGAGACTTCTTTTGCATTCAGTGACAGAGACAAGAGGCTTCTGATATGTAGAAGACGACCGTCACAAAAATTTCTTCTCTAAAAATAACGGGAAAAATTAGGAATGAAAATTGTGCTCTAAGATTAGTATAAAAATATCAATGACTAATCAAGTATACTCGAGTAAAAATGTCACGATTAGTATATGTATGTGGGAAGCACAAATATGGTGATTACAAGCCTTTCTGACACAGGCACAGACACAGAAGCAGTATCACTGTCACCGTCAATCTCCGGGTTCATCGGGTGAGCTGGAAACTCAGACACTGACTCTGCCGTGGTGTGAATGTGATGTTTCCCGTGTGTTCATGACTGGATCCTGGGGGCTCTGACATTCACCCATTCAGGGGGGTGCACTCAATGCCCTACCCTTTCTCCTCTCACTGTGTCCTGAGGTAGTGAGTGGCTCTGCTCCGCCCCATGGTTCCCATGATGCTCTGCCTCGCCTCAGGTAGAGCAATGGAGCAACTGGCCTTGGCTGGAACCTCTCAGATTGCAAAGAAATAACGCTTTTCTCTTTCTAAACTGTTTCAAGTTCCCACCCTCAGGGAGTTCATGGTCTGGGCTGGGGTTGGGGCTGTGGAAGCAAGCTCACTGAGTGTTGTAAGTCATGATGGAGCTGAGCTAGGAGTTAATGGATGGGCAGGAAACCCAGTGTGGCATCTGTGAAGGCCTTCCTCCAGGAAGCACAGCTCAGCGGAAAACAGAACTGACTAAGAAGAGATGCTTTAAGCAGAAGGGTGCTTTAGGGAGTAGAAGGACTGGAAGGGAGTACATGGGGACAGAAAGGGAGAAGACCAAGCTGTGGAGCTTAGGGAACATTTAAAATCCTGTTCAGGAAGCTTGAGTTGTTCCTATTAGTCACCAATCAAGAAAAGGAAGTGTTTCTCCAGTCTTAGGGAACAGTGTCATGAATACCCAAATCTAAGCAGACATCCCCTCCCTAGCAGTGTGGCAGTCACTTGTCCCTGAAAAGCACACAGCTCTATTGTTTACTCCCCTGCCCTCCCCATATCCCTTCTCCTCACAGACACACACGAGTTGCTAGGTACACAGAAACGGACTCAGACCACAGAGCTAGGTGAGGACAGCGAGATCACAATGGCAGGTTCCCCTAAGATGACTACATGTGCAGTAAGAGTCAGAGCAGCCACCACGGAGGAACTGTGCCGTTCTTCCAGCGGGGCACGCACAAACACGGAATCTGTGATAAGTGTTAAGGGGGCAATCCGATAGTCACACAGGAAAAAACCCACACAAAAAGCTGGCATAATTAGTGATTTAAAAAGTGTGATAAAAGCCACAATGACACCCTGGTTTGAGATTAGCAAGGGTACACAAATGCAGTGGCACCCGGCCGTGTAAATGCAGGAGCCAGGGACTCTGATGTGGGCTATGCCTGAATGGATGGGAGCATCTTTCAAGAAATCAATTGGCCATAAGAGCCAAGGTCCCAGAAAACATTATAATTTCATTTTTCAGCATCTAAGGAAATTATAAAAATTGCAAACTAAAGGTTTTGTATGGAGATGCTCACCGAAATGCAATTTATAATAAAACAAACAGGAAACCTAAAAGCCCACTAAAAAGGAAACAGTTGCGCAAATTAGCCATTGCACTTTATAAGCAATGCTATTAAAGAGTTACTCGTGGAGGGCAATGTCACTCATAAAACATTAAGTGAAAAGAAAGATTCCGAATTACAGTGACTGTATACCGCTTAAGGAGAAAAGTTGCTGACATAGACAGGAAATTGAAGGCAGTAATGCTTAACCAATGTCACATTGCGATCGGAAGCAGAAACAGAGGGGAAGATGTTTGCTTTTCTGGTTTTAATGTATTAGAAACAATGATACTCTCATAATGAGAAAACATAGCCTGTGTTGTAAACATTAAAGGTGTATCCCAGCACCCCTTGAATCCCTTGAAGGACAGGTACTTCCTCTCTGGAAGGCTCCCTCTGAACTGACCACTCATGTCCTGACTTGTTCCATCCTGTTACCAGTCTTCACTTCCCTTCTGTCTCTGTCTGACCCATTTCCATGCAATGCAATGAACGATTGAACATGTCTGCCAGGGGTGGGGTCACCTGGTGTGAGCCTGAATGGGGGAGCCATGTGGGATATAGAGATGTATGGTCATGAAAGTCATTCACAGAGCCAGACAGACAACCAGTGTTCTAGAATAGAAGAGCAATGGAAAGGTTGTGCCCTACAAGGCCAGAGTCAACTTTCAGGTATTTAAGGGCTAAAGCAATTCTGACAGGCTAAGGAGAAAGGGCTCTGCTGATCTGGCTTTTGAGAAAGAGCGTTTGACAGGCAGAAAAGGGACACTCCTGTGGAGAAAATGGCTTGGGCAGAGGCTAACAGTGAGGCAAGTGGCAGGGGATCGCAGCCATGGTCTCAAGCTTCAGGAAGAGTAAGGCTAGACCAGCAAAGGCCTCCCATGTCGGGCGATGGAGACAGGGCTTATTCTGTTGGAGAGAAATGCTTCCTCAAAGCTTCAAGGAGTACAGGACAGACTCCCTGAAGAGGGAGCATGTCATTCCACATCTCAACAGAAGGGTGTGGCTCTAAGTTGGGCTCACAGAAGACAGTCAAAGGATTCTACAGCCCATTCTGGGCTTTCACTGACCTTTGTCTTGCACCAGTACCTCCAGCTCCTCCCGAACACCATCGTACCAGCTTGTGATGTCCACGTGGAGGGAATAGTCACAGCAGGACTTGGTGTCTGCTGCTTCGTGCCACTTCTCAAAGGAAGTCAACAGGCTGGACCCAGGCTCAGGAACAACATGGTCAACTGGGGCAGAGAGACATGTTTCATGATGCTTAGATTCCAAGCTCTTCCAACAGTGGCCATCACCCCCACTCCCACCTCATCAAGATTATCATCATTGCCACAATCATCCATCAACACTACCACCATCATTCCCATCAATATCTATCACCATATGACCATCCTCCTATCATCATCACCAACATCACCCCCCACTACTGCTACCATCACCATAATCAATGCCATAATCATAACCCACAACCATCAACATATTCCCACCATCACCGCTGTAGTGGTTTAAATGATAAACCACTACATCCATAAATCTCAGGCATTTGATTACATGTTCCCCACTTGGTGACTGTTTAGGGAAGTTGAAGAGGTGTGGCTTGTTAGGGGAGGAATGTAACTAGGTGTAGGATTTGAGGTTTCTAGAAACCCCTGCCTTTCCCAGTGTGCTCTCTGCCTGCTGCTTGTAATCAAGAAACAAGCTCACACTGACTCTGGACTGATAGCAAAGGAACCTGCACAGAACCTAGTTTGGCCCTCTGAATGTGGGTGGTAGTTGTGTGACTTGGGCAGTCTGTGGGGACACTGGCAGTGGGACCAGGATTTACCCCTAGTGCTTGAAGTGGCTTTTTGGAGCCCATTGTTTTTGGTTTTTGGAGGGATACCTTGCTCAACCTAGATGGGGGGGGGGCGGGGGGCAGGAGGCCTTGGTCCTGCCTCAAGTGATGTGTCAGACTGTTGACTCTCCATGGGAGGCCTCACCCTCTCTGAGGAATGGATGGGAATGGGGTGGAGAGAATGTGGGGGGAGGAGAGGAGGGAGTGGGAACTGGGATAGATATGTAAAATGAGAAAAGATAATTTTTTAAAAATTAATTAATTGGAAAAAAAGACCTGAGCTCTCAGGATGAAGAGGAAAAATAGCACCAAGAAATTTGATGTTGGATCCAAGGCTGATACTGGAAGAGATAAGGAAGTTAGGGAGAAGCCTGATGTGAACTGGAATAAAGGAAGGGATGCCCTCAGCGTAAGACCCTTTCTAGCTAAGCTTTCAACTTGGGAAAAGGAAAGGGCTAATGGATTTAAAAAGCAAAAACAACAATTCTAAACTGTTGCAAATGTGATCTAAGGGGGCCAAGGTTTACCCCAAGTTGGCAGCTGAACTTAAGCGTGCTGTCCATGTGACTTTGGCTTGAGTTATGAAGTATACAGAAGTAAAGGGGTCCTGAACCCTTCTTCTGAGGTTCAGGAGAGCCACTGAGGTCAGGTGTGTGGCATGCATGGTCCCTGCATGGCAGTTCTGAGGGGCCATCTTGGGAAGCTATGAAAGTACAGCCTGGATTGAATTAGAGACCTCAAGATGTTGGCCATGCCTGAGCCACAGAATATCTGCCAAGGAGCCAGCCCAATCAAGAGAAGCATGTTGCAGGCAGGAAAGCCATTTAAGCCCTTTGACATCAGACATGGAGCAACAGGAATTGGAGCTTGCCCTGCTGGGTTTCAGTCTTGCATTGATTCAGTATTTCCTTGCTTGGGTCCATTGACTATTCATTAGAAAAAGGAAAGACTTGAGTTGTCTTATCAGCCAAGCCATACCCTCCTGGTTCTGGTGGTTCAGACATGTGACTCTGTTGGTATAGTTGCCTTATGTAGCCTCTTGTATGCTCTGCAGGGATAGGTAAGGCTGGGGATCTCAAAAATGAGCTGCTTGGAATTGAAGGGCTTAACAAATGAATATTGTAACCAACTCATGTCTTTTTAAAGAAAACCTCATCACAACAGGATCTAAATTAAAGCAGGTCGGATGGTAATCCCAGGTCCAGGGGGACTGCAATGAACTGGGAGGCTTCCTGGCCACTCCACTGCTTCCCTGGCTCACTGAGGCAGACAGTACTTCAGGGAGGTTAGGCCTGGCCCTGTGACTGAGTTCAGCCAATGTGGGTGGGAGCCAGAGCAAGGCAAGGGATGCTGCTGCAAGAGGAAGTTGGGGGTCTCCCAGGCCATCCCACTTACTGGCATGGGTCGTGAGTAGAATGCAATGAGTCTGCCTGAGTTCTAGAAGGGGAGTGCCTCAGTGCCCTGATCCAGCCACAGCCTGGAGTGGCCACCACAGCACTTCCCTCCTGGACACACATATAGATGCAGAAGAGTAAACAGTGTTTGAGATTCACTAGAGATGTGATTTGAGTGGGTCCGTCAAGTACTCATGCATCTGAAGCTGGGTCCCCAGGGTTCCAATGCTGGAACTTTCAAGAGGTAGGACCTCATGGAAGATGACCGGAACACTATGTTTGTGCCCATAGAAAGCATTGATACTGGGTTCACTCTGTGAGTTGATGTCTTTACTAGACAGTGAGTTCTACTTTGTGATCTTTTTCAGTCTTACATGGTGTTTATACCATGATGCCATTTAGCAGGAGTGTGTGATTCAGGAGTCCTTCACTCCTGAGTCACAGGACCACTGAGCTGAGGTACTTGGTGATAACAATGTATAACAAAAGAATCCAGAGCTTGTTCATTATGAGCATTAGAATAGCATTATTGTAACAACACTGATACAGCTACAACTAATATAACCACTTTCTAGCTGTGTAATCACAGGCAAATCACTTTGCTCTGAGTGTCTTCCACATTCTGTTGTAACTTCAGCTAAATTCACACTTCAGAAAGTTGTTCAGAACGTTGTTTATGTTTAGCTTTATCTCCCTATGATCCAAAGCATTCTTTAAATGACACTCCCTCTGCCCAGCATACCCCCAGATCAAAATCTGCTACACTCCTAGGATCAGAAAGGCCACTGTCACTCATTGGAAGGACTTTTACCTCTTTCTTTTCTCTCTCTCTCTCTCTCTCTCTCTCTCTCTCTCTCTCTCTCTCTCTCTCTC